>JAVKPL010013943.1:0-121057 GCA_032173675.1 Gastrolobium villosum
CAGTGATTAGATTAATTAAATTACGGGCAATTTTTTTCTTTTAACATATTCCTTTTCTTTTCCGTAAATACTTTTTCCGTAATCAATTAAAACCACACTATAATTGTAAATGCCATTTGCGGAATCATACACTTTATAACATCATAAATCTTCCCTTTTATTCAATTCATTTAAACTCACCATATTACTCTCATCTTTTACCAAGTTGTAGTCCTTTACGTTGTCTACGCGTGGTTTCAAACCACGTATCATTTGGAGTTCTACCCATCAAGTTATACCCCTTTCTTTTAGTCTAGAAAAAACTGAATTTTCGAAAATTACACTGTGGTAATCGATTACCAGTGGGTGGTAATCGATTACCACCTGTCAAAAATGAGGCAGTAGCCAATTTTTCAATTCCTCTGTTCTGGTAATCGATTACCAGCTTTGGGTAATCGATTACCTCACATGGTAATCGATTACCAAAGGCCAGTAATCGATTACCAGTGCAGACAGTAGCTAATTTTTCGTCCCCTGTTGCATGGTAATCGATTACCATGCTTGGGTAATCGATTACTATGCAGCAAAATGACAGATTACAGCAGTTTTGAGCCCCAAAAAGGGTGTGTAATCCATCCCTAACCCCTTGGTACTCCACATAACACATAATCATGTCCTAATGTTGGCTCTAGGCCCTTCCATCATGCATTTTCCTTAAGTTTAACATCATTTACATCATCCTCAAAATAATGGCCATTTACATGCAAATATGGACCATTTTTACAACATTACACATCAAGACTTCAAGGCTATGAATGTGGCAATGGACAAGTCCCATGCTCACTCAAAATATACAGTTATCCAAGCCATGAATAATAAAACATAAACAAGACTTAGCATATGACCATGAACACTAACAAAAGCATGGAAATGACATCATGCAATATGTTCATGACCTAAGTCTCAAAATACTAATGGTATGCTATGTGCACTCCATAAACTCCTCCAAAAAGCCATGCAATCCCAATGCACCGCATGCCAAATCCAACGTCCACTACACGGGCTTCTTGCCCGAAGCTCCTCCCGGCTCATAGTGACCTGAAATGTGGTCCCCCAAACACGGGGTGAGATATACGGATATATCTCAGTAAACCAATGGAGCTAGAGGCTCTCTCCACTCCATGGCTCACTAAAATGTATCAAAATGACATAATATGGCATGCAAGTAAAACAATATCACCATCCTCCTGGAGACACCCAAGAACATCCACTCATGGATTCATGTTCAAGGACTCCATCATATAACTCCCGAGACAGTCCTGGCGCCTCTCCCATGGTTGAGAAGACTCCATGGCAATACCCAACCGGAACTCCTCATGAGCCCTATCCGGCGGACGTCCCACGTTTGGATCATCCTGGCGCCGCTCCCAGAGTCGACTCCACGGCAATACCCGACTGGCATTCTCACAAGGATGAATCCAGCGGATGACCAAACTCCACTTGTCAACTGGCCAGTGACCACACAATTTTCACACAATACAAGCAATATGCATACAAGCACACAAACACATCATGTCATCACTACATAATCCAACCACAACCTTCCTCTAGGTGTGGTGGAGCTCACTAGGGATTAAACCCAAGTTCCAAGAGTTTACCTTAACACGAGCAACACCGTTCCAAACGTATGCTCCAAATCAACTTTTCACAAATCCAACCGTGTGAGGCACCCTACAACAATCATTAAATCCAAATTACACCAAAACTCATTTTTCATCAAAATTCCTCAAATTCCTCTAAGTTAAAAACCTATATTTTTCACCAAAATTTAACATAGCATTTCTAGCTTACAAACATGATTCTAAGGCCTTTTCATCTAATAGCATTTTTGCATTTGGGCTCTCTATCATCACACATCTAAAATCAAAGGTTTGAACACATATTCATAGATCTAAGAAATCAACTATCAAAAGACCACAAATATACTTACAATGGGTAGTATGATCACCACCAAGGCTTCACTAAACCATTTGAAGATCAAAACTTCAAGAAATCTCCAAAAACACTTATGGGTCGGATCTGACTTTGCTTAAAACGCGGCCAAAGAGATGGATTCAAGGCTTCTAAGTGCTACCAATGGCTTTGGAAGGTTGTTTACGATAGATTTCAACACCAAAATCAAGCGATTCGGTGGAGAAATGATGAAATGGGAAGAAATGGAAGAAAATGGGGTTTGGCCTCTTCTTGTCCCTGTGAGCGCGCGAGAGATGGAGAGGAAAAGAGAGAAAGAAGGAAAGAAAAAGGAGGTGGGGCCAAGTGACTTCGGTCACACGGGTCCCACACGCGATCTAACTTTTACTCCGATAAAATTTCTGATCATAAATCCTTAATCTAAATATTTTTCCAGTCCATGACATATTTTTCTTTCTCCAAAATATTGATAAAAATTTCACACCTATCGGTACACTCGCACCACAATATTTTAACACTAAAAATCACTATTCATCAATTTTTCCTTGCACTTTTTGCTTCATGCGTTTTCAAAAAATTGGTTCTTTCAGCTCCTTCTCAGTCTCATGATTTCTCTGTGCCAGTTATCCAACCTCTTTCCAAAACTCATCACAAAAAGGATTCTGTTGTGTCTTCAAATTTGGATACTGGTGCACTTGGATCATCAAACACTGCTTTTGATGTGCATGATAAGAGTACAGGCAGTTTGGATGTGCATATAGATGGCAGAGGGTTTAACAGTAATTCTGACACCACAGAATCAGGTTCAAGTTCTAGTTATCTTTCTTGTTCTTCAGAGATTTGTTCTATCAGGGAAAATGAACATAATAGTGAAACTCCAAGCCCAAAACATGTCATGCGTGTGACCTTTCTTGATCCTGAGTCAAGTTACATGGAAGATACAGATAATGAGGAGTTTGGTGATTCTCAAGTGGGAAGTTTCCCTGCGAAGCCACAAGCTGTGAGATCTGGGAAGAAAGGTTCTTGTTATCTGTGCCTTAAAGGGAATCGTCTCACTGAGAAGGAGGTTTGCATTGTTTGTGGTGCAAAGTATTGCCGCAGTTGTGTCATAAGGGCAATGGGGTCAATGCCACAAGGAAGAAAATGTGTTACTTGCATTGGATACAGAATTGATGAGAACAAGCGGTCGAAGCTTGGGAAATCTTCTCGGATGCTCAAGAAGGTGCTGTTTGAGTTCTCGGTGGCTCAAATCATGCAAAATGAGAGGTCTTGTGAAGCAAATCAAATACCACCAGAGCTTGTTCATGTGAACTTAGAACCTCTTAATAGGAAACAACACAAGCAAACATTTTTTCCATTATTTTGTTGGAAAGTTTAAATATCATTATTACCAAATAATATTATTATTAATGTTATTATCATAACTTAACAATTGATTTTCATCAATTAACGGTTATTATTTATTGTGATTTAATAATTAATTAATGAATTTGATTTGTGGAAATTATAATCATTGATATGCGAAAATTAACGGTTAAGATATGATAATAATATTGATGGTAACATTATTTGGTAATAATAATATCTAATCCCTTAATTCTAATACGTTGTGTTCTCTGAATTAGTTCTAAAGTCAGATTAAAGAGTCAAAACTTGTGTGAAAATACCGAGAAAACCAATTTGCCATAATTAGAGCTTACGCTAACTTCAAAAAATAAAAAAACTATTCAGCTCCTTGTGAAAATACGCGAGAAAATCATTGTGTTTTTAAAATTTTAATTTATTTCAGAGTTATAATAGTCTTTATATTTATAAATTTTTAAGATTTCAATACCAAAATGACGTCATTTTGCTAATAAATGCAAATAACTTATCTGCAATAACTGTAGAAACATTTATCCCATTATTTTTTTGGAAGGGTTTAAATATCATTATTACCAAATAATATTATTGTTAATGTTATTATCATATCTTAACAGTTGATTTTCATCAATTAACGGTTATTATTTATTGTGAATTAATAATTAATTAATGAATTTGATTTGTGGAAATAATAAACATTGAGATGCGAAATTTAACGGTTAAGATATAATAATAATATTACTAGTAACATTGTTTGGTGACGGATGCCATGGTCAAGCAAGAAGGTGGTAAAGGTGTGTGACAAGTATTCCCCCCCATTGTCAGACTGGAGAACTTGGATTTTGGAATTGTATTGTGTGGTGACCATGGCATGAAAATGTTTGAAGGCAGTAAAAGCATCACTTTTTTTCGCAGCAGAGAAACCCAAGTCATTCGAGAGAATTCGTCAATAAAAGTAATGAAATAGTAAGCTTTAGAAAATGAAGGGATGCGGGCAGGGCCCCATATATCTGAGTGAATTACTTGAAATGGAAGAGTACTTTTATTGATGCTTGGGAAAAAAGGGATACGATGGCTTTTAGCCATTTCGCACACATTACATGAGAAATCAGAAACAGTTACGGTAGAAAATAAACTGGGGAACAATTTTTTTAAATAGCTAAAGGAAGGGTGTCCTAATCTTCTATGCCAAAGCCAAATGGTTGTGCGGGCTTCATCAGCAGTCAAGGTAGAACAAGCACGAGCAGGAGAGTGATCATTCGTCCAATGCAAGTCCAGAAAATATAAGCTTCCTCTTTTAACACCACAGCCAATTGTCTTCTTGGTGGAGATGTCCTGAAATATGCAGTGAGTAGGCCAAAATATGACAGAGCAATGCAAAGAATAGGTTAGATGGAAAATAGAAAGAAAATTGAACTCCAAAGAGGGCACAACTAAGACTGAATCAAGATGTAAATATAGAGAGAGAGAGAGAGAGAGAGAAAGAGACCCCTGGCCAATGACAGGGGATTGCCCTCCATTTGCCGTGGAAATAAAGGGTTGAGGTGAGGGACAAAAATTGTCTAACATAGAGGAGTCTCGGATCATATAATCTGAAGCTCCGGTATCAATTATCCACACATTATTCTTAGACAACACAGAGAAAGCAAGGGAGTTACCAATTGAGCCCTGGTGAGCAATGTTCGCTGCTGGAGGAGTGACCAGAGGTGTTGGGGTGGCAGAAGCAGAGGAGACAGCTGTGGTGGGTTTCCTCCGAGGCTGTTTGGTGGGATCCCACCAATATGGATAGCCGATTAATTCGAAGTAATGTTGCTTGGAATGACCAGTCATACCACAATGAGAACAAACCAGATTACCTGATTTTCCAGATGAGGAGGAATGACGCGGGTGAGGAGGTCGTGGAGTAGGACGAGTCAGCAAGGCTGTGGATTTTAAGGAGGGCCGAGAAGAATCCATGGATTGACGTTGAGTGATTTCCCGTCTAACAAATGCATAGGAACCCTCAAGATCAAGTTTGGGTTCCTTGCGTAAGATTTCCCCACGGAGATGATCCAAATCAGAGTCCAAACCACTTAAGAAAATATGGACTCACAGACGGGCCAATGCAGAGTTCAGTTGAACGACTCCATCAACGGTGGTGGCTTGGGACATGGTACGTTGACCAATCTCCTAGAAAATTTCAAGAAGTTCGTTGTAGTATGTAGGCAAGGGACAACCATTTTGCTTCGTGGAGAAAGACCTTTGGTTGAGTTCAAACAAGCATGTCTCATCGGAGCCATCATAGAATGTCCATTTGCAGGCATCCCATATATCGCATGCGGAGTCCAGACGGAGGAAACGAGGGATCAGAGAGGGACTCATAGAATCTATGAGTCAGCTTTTCACGCACTTATTTTCAGTAATCCAGCCACCGTAGGAAGGATCGTCAGGAGGAGGCTTCGGGGTGTCACCGGTGAGATACCCACCTTTGTTGTGAGCACCGATACGAAGGTCCATGAGTTGAGACCATATGGGAAAGTTGGTTTCATCAAGAATAATGGTTACTGGGAAGGAGGAATTGTCTTGGTGTATCACGATTGGGGCGTGTGGCTGAGGAGGGGTGATGACGGCGTCGGTGTTATGGTTGGGGTTTTCGTTGTTGGGGTTTTCCTGTTCCATGAAAGAGAGAGATGAATATGTGTGTTTGGTTTAATTTTGAAGAGAAAAAAGAAAAAAATGGGTGGAGTGGGTATAACCCGTAAAGAAAGAGAAAAAAAAATATGGAGGAATTTTTTCCTTAGAAATTCGTAGGATCATAACCAAAACGCTGATACCATGTCAAAACAAGAGTACCAATATAGAAATCTCATTCGTATTCATAATTTTCCTCATACTCAGAGGTCAATTTATATACAAACACTATTTCAAATTGTGTAACACCTACCTCTAATAAAGGAAACAAACTCTTAATTTTATCCTATAGAATAACATCTAAACAACCTTATGAATCTATCCTATACAAATTGTAGTAGGAACAAAACCATAACAAACCAGAAACTAATTCCTAACTATTTTGAATAATTCCAACACTTGTGTGGGTAAAAACTCAAGAACGTGTATCTTTAACACAAGAAGTACCCTCCAAGGCAATAAAAAAAAAGCAACCAATGCATAACATGCCCTCAAAACTTCAAGTCAACTTTCATCCCATTGGCTATTCCCGACAACTACCACACGTGGTAATGGAAATATTGACAATAAACACTTTGCTCAAAATTTTAAGCTCACTTCAGAAATTGATAATTTTGAAAACTGCTCTAGCCCGCACCTTATCCCCGGCTATAATGCACGGACACGGACACGGGGCACGACGATACGTTAATTCTAAAAAATGTCATATTTCGATATGTTGGGACACGTTTTGATATTAAATAAAAATTTTAATAGGGGAAGGATATTGTAATAACCAAGTTGTATTGCAACCATGTTACTACCAATCAATCTCACCGTTAGATCGCTTATGTTGATCCAACGGTTATATTTATTTTTATCTTTGTATGGTTATGATTCCCCAAATTTAAAGTGAAAGCATTAAATATGGGAAATCATAACCATACAAAAGTGGAAATAAATATAAAATATTAAATTTGAGAAATTATGACCATACAAAGATGGAAATACATATAACCGTTGGATCAACATAAGCGATCTAAAGGTAAGATTGATTGGTAGTAATATGGTAGTAAAAAATCTTGGTTGTTACAATATCCTTCCCCTTTTTGTTCCAACGGTTATATTTATTTTCAACAGTTATGTGCAAGTGCAAACACAAATTTCTTGGAAAAATAAAAGAGTAAAATATCTTTTGGATCCTCAACAAAAATTATGGGCACAATTTAATTCCATAAAAATAAAGTTAACTTCCAATCCCTCTGAATTCCAAAATAGGCTCAGTTGGTCGAAATCGTGATATATCTATATTTAAAGAATATCCATAATTTGAATCTTAAAAGGATCACACTTTGAGTTTTTTTAAGGGATTAAATTGGACTCTATAATATTTGTTGAGTATCCAAAATTTTCAAATGGACCACTTATTTATATTTTTTTTTTGGGGCTTGATGTTTGTCATCTTAAATAACATAAGTTATGTCATTTTTTTATACCTTTAAGTTATGTCATTTAAAGAGATGGCACAGGGTTTCACAAGGATTAAATACAGCATATTTGTTGATGTATTTAATAGGAGCTGATTGCGTTTTGTATTTAATAGGAGTTGATTGCGTTTTGTATTTAATAGGACGCAATCAGCTCCTATTAAATACAAATCACAATCAACTCCTATTACATTAAATTCAAAATTCAAATAACCTCCAATACCGTGTTTGTTTCATTCAATCAATGCTTTCACGCTCATTTGAGATATTTAATTGATTAAATATAAGTTTTAATCGATTAAATCAATTAAGATGGATATTTAATCGATTAAGAGGGAGATTTAATCGATTAAATCTTCAAGTCAACTATTTTTTTTTCAGTTTTGACCATTTGATCGATTAAATCTTCAAGTTAAACGATTAAAGAAATGGTAGATTGGTAGATAACTTTAAATAAGGGATAAAATGATTATTAATTAATTAATGAAGGATAAAAGGGTCAAAAAGCCAATTTATAAACCTTGTCAACCTAAACAGTGAAACAAAATGATAAAAATAAATAGAAAACAAAATCAAAGAAACAAACACATAATACATCATAATTATCTCACAAATGACATGTGAGTGACAACACAATTCAATATAGAAAGAAAAAGAAACAAAACGGTGACACACTATGGAAGAGAGTGATGCAGCAAATGAATCCTCCCCAAGGAGCTGAATAGTTTTTTTTTTTTAAGTTAACTTGACATCTAATTATGGCAAATTGGTTTTCTCAGGTATTTTCACATCAGTTTTGACATTTTTATTTTGTAAATTAAGTTTTGACTCTTTAAATTGGTTATAAAACTAATTCAGAGTACGGGGTGTATTAGAAATAATGGATAAGATATTATTATTATCAAATAATTTTATTATCAACATTACTATCATATCTTAATTGTTAATTTTCGTCTATCAACTATTATTATTTTCAAAAAATTAAATTCATTAATTACGTATTAATTCACAATAAATAATAATCATTAATTGATGAAAATCAACGATTACGATACGATAATAACTTTGATATTGGGCCCAAAATAATATCGTATTGGGCTTACTCATCTGCAAGCCCAAAAATAATGTATAAATATTCGATCAAACCTGTTGATTTTCACTTGTGCTGGATAGACTAACACACTTTGATTTGAAAGTCATGGCCCCTTTCGTTTATTTTCCAAGTAATTTCCATTCAAAGGTTGGGAACACGTCCACTACCGATGCCTTAAACTTCCTCTCACCCTCTACTTCGGTCAACTTGTTTACTTCTCACTCCTTTCTGCTTTTCCTATTCAATTCAACCATTATTCTTCCATCTTTGCTTCTCTTGCCTCCTCTCCTTATCACAGTCATCATCGTTCTCACAGGAAAAATTCTCTCTCTTTCTCTCTATGTCTCTCCCTCTATTGCCAAGTTTTTTACTCTTTGTTTCCTGGCTTTCCATTCATGGGGTGCTGATATTGCACTTTTTGCTTCAAGGGTTTTCAAAAAACTGGTTCTTTCAACTCCTTCTCAGTCTCATGACTTCTCTGTGCCAGTTATCCAACCTCTTTCCAAAAATCATCACAAAAAGGATTCTGTTGTGTCTTCAAATTTGGATACTGGTGCACTTGGATCATCAAACACTGCTTTTGATGTGCATGATAAGAGCACAGGCAGTTTGGATATGCATAGAGATGGCAGAGGGTTTAATAGTAATTCTGACACCACAGAATCAGGTTCAGGTTCTAGTTATCTTTCTTGTTCTTCAGAGATTTGTTCTATCAGGGAAAATGAACATAATAGTGAAACTCCAAGCCCAAAACATGTCAAGCATGTGACCTTTCTTGATCCTGAGTCAAGTTACATGGAAGATACAGATAATGAGGAGTTTGGTGATTCTCAAGTGGGAAGTTTCCCTGCGAAGCCACAAGCTGTGAGACCTGGGAAGAAAGGTTCTTGTTATCTGTGCCTTAAAGGGAATCGTCTCACTGAGAAGGAGGTTTGCATTGTTTGCGGTGCAAAGTATTGCCGCAGTTGTGTCATAAGGGCAATGGGGTCAATGCCACAAGGAAGAAAATGTGTTACTTGCATTGGATACAGAATTGATGAGAACAAGCGGTCAAAGCTTGGGAAATCTTCTCGGATGCTCAAGAAGGTGTTGTTTGAGTTCTCGGTGGCTCAAATCATGCAAAATGAGAGGTCTTGTGAAGCAAATCAAATACCACCAGAGCTTGTTCATGTGAACTTAGAACCTCTTAATATGAAACAACACAAGCAAACATTTTTCCCATTATTTTGTTGGAAGGTTTAAATATCATTATTACCAAATAATATTATTATTAATGTTATTATCATAACATAACAATTGATTTTCATCAATTAACGGTTATTATTTATTGTGATTTAATAATTAATTAATGAATTTGATTTGTGGAAATTATAATCATTAATATGCGAAAATTAACGGTTAATATATGATAATAATATTGATAGTAACATTATTTCGTAATAATAATATCTAATCCCTTAATTCTAATACGTTGCGTTCTCTGAATTAGTTCTAAAGTCAGATTAAAGAGTCAAAACTTGTGTGAAAATACCGAGAAAACCAATTTGCCATAATTAGAGCTCACGCTAACTTCAAAAAAAAAAAAAACTATTCAGCTCCTTGTGAAAATACGCGAGAAAATCATTGTGTTTTTAAAATTTTAATTTATTTCAGAGTTATAGTAGTCTTTATATTTATAATTTTTTAAGATTTCAATACCAAAATGACGTCATTTTGCTAATAAATGCAAATAACTTATCTGCAATAACTGTAGAAACATTTTTCCCATTATTTTTTTGGAAAGGTTTAAATATCATTATTACCAAATAATATTATTGTTAATGTTATTATCATATCTTAATAATTGATTTTCCTCAATTAACGGTTATTATTTACTGTGAATTAATAATTAATTAATGAATTTGATTTGTGGAAATAATAAACATTGATATGCGAAATTTAACGGTTAAGATTTATGATAATAATATTAATAGTAACATTATTTGGTAATAATAATAATATCTTATCCCTTATTTCTAATATGCCTCGTACTCTGAGTTAGTTCTATAGTCAGATTAAAGAGTCAAAACTTGTGTGAAAGTACACGGGAAAACCAATTTTTCATAATTAGAGCTCACGCTAACTTAAAAAAAAAACTATTCAGCTACTTGTGAAAATACCTGAGAAAATCATGGTGTTTTTGTAATTTTAATTTATTTTAGAGTTATAATAATCTTTATATTTATAATTTTTCAATATTTCAATGACAAAATATATTTATATTTCTGTTACTCAACCTCATAGAATTGTAATAAAAATTTTCAATTTATCAAGGAATATGTACTTGTTTATTTATTTTCACATAACTCTATCAAATTAAGTTTGAGCTGCGAAAAAAAGAAAAAAAAAACTCTATTGTAATGAGGGAACTAGTAACGGAATTAGTAACCTCCAAAGCACGGACACGCAGGTTTTTATAAAATTTGCGTGCCGGACACGTGTTCGACATGGACACGCGTCCGACATGCGGTCAACATTTGGGGACACGAGGTCAACTCTCCGACACGTTTCGACACATTTTTCCAACGCGCAGTCAACTTTTTCGGACACGCAGTCAACCCTTGGACACTCTTTTTTTTATCTTAATTTTTTTGTTAACTAAGTTTAAAAGAAATAATTTACAGATTAGTTTTTCTCTGTTATGAAATTTGACATCAAAAATTAACTAAGTACGAAAAATTATTTATATTTGTATATATGTTATGAAATTGTAATATTTGATTGGTTATATGACTTATTATGGACTATTATATGTATTAAATTTAAATTAAATTATATATATTAAAAATTTTATTTAATATCGAAACGTGTCCAATATAACACCTCAAGTATTTAAATGTTTATTTTAATATTATATTGTAAAATGAAAGTTGGTGGATTAGTGAAAATCCAAGGATTATGGCCAAAAAGGGCAAAAAGGGCAAAATGGTAATTTGCCCACCGTGTGTTAGGAGGCTTAAATACTGAGTTAGAGATTTCAAATGACAAAAATAAGGTTGGAAATGGAATCAGGGCGAAAAATTGAGTAAATAGGCAAATTTGGGAAAAATCGATGAATAGTGATTTTTAAGTGTTAAAATACTGAGTTGTGAGTGTGCCAATAGGTGTGAAAATTTTATCAATATTTTGGAGAAATAAAAATATGTCATGGACTGGAAAAATATTTAGATTAAGGATTTGTGATCGAAATTTTTATCGGAGTTAAAGTTAGATCGCGTGTGGGACCCGTGTGACCGAAGTCACTTGGCCCCACCTCCTTTTCTTTCTTTCTTTCCTCTCATTTTCCTCTCCTCCTCGCACGCTCACAGTGAAGAAAGGGCCAAGAACACCATTTTCACCATTTCTTCCCATTTCTTCGTTTCTCCACCGAATCGCTTGATTTTGGTGTTGAAATCTATCGTAAACAACCTTCCAAAGCCATTGGTAGCACTTAGAAGCCTTGAATCCATCTCTTTGGCCGCGTTTTTGAGCAACTCAGATTCGACCCATTAGTGTTTTTGGAGATTTCTTGGAGTTGTGATCTTCAAATGGTTTAGTGAAGCCTTGGTAGTGCATACTACACATTGTAAGTATATTTGTGGTCTTTTGATAGTTGATTTCTTAGATCTATGAATTTGTGTTCAAAGCTTTGATTTTAGATGTGTGATGATAGAGAGCCCAAATGGAAAAATGCTATTAGATGAAAAGGTCTTAGAATCATTTTTGTAAGCTAGAAATGCTATGTTAAATTTTGGTGAAAAATATAGGTTTTAACTTAGAGGAATTTGAGGAATTTTGATGAAAAATGAGTTTTGGTGTAATTTGGATTTAATGATTGTTGTAGGGTGCCTCACACGGTTGGAATTGTGAAAAGTTGATTTGGAGCATACGTTTGGAACGGTGTTGCTCGTGTTAAGGTAAACTCTTGGAACTTGGGTTTGATCCCTAGTGTGCTCCACCACACCTAGTGGAAGGTAGTGGTTGGATGATGTGGTTATGACATGTTGTGATTGTGTGCTTGTATGCATATTGCTTGTATTTTGTGAAAAATTGTTTGGTCACTGGCCAGTTGACGTGTGTTGGGTTTGGACATCCGCTGGAATATTTCGATGGCGAAATACCA
Source organism: Gastrolobium villosum (assembly GCA_032173675.1). Taxonomy (NCBI): domain Eukaryota; kingdom Viridiplantae; phylum Streptophyta; class Magnoliopsida; order Fabales; family Fabaceae; genus Gastrolobium; species Gastrolobium villosum. The sequence goes on from JAVKPL010013943.1 coordinate 12,683, forward strand.
GTTGGAATGCCATGGGGTCGACTCATGGGAGCGACACCAGGATGAGCCAAACGTGGGACATCCGCCGGATAGGTCTCTGAGGAGTTCCGGTTGGGTTGGCCATGGAGTTTTCTCAACCATGGGAGAAGCTCTAGGATTGTCTCGGGAGTTATATGATGGAGTCCTTGAACACGAGTCCATGAGTGGATGTTCTTGGGTGTCTCCAGGTGGATGGTGATATTGTTGTACTTGCACATCATATTATGTCATTTTGATACATTTTAGTGAGCCATGGAGTGGAGAGAGCCTCTAGCTCCATTGGTTTACTGAGATATATCCGTATATCTCACCCCGTGTTTGGGGGACCACATTTCAGGTCACTATGAGCCGGGAGGAGCTTCGGGCAAGAAGCCCGTGTAGTGGACGTTGGATGGGCATGCGGTGCATTGGATTGCATGGCTTTTTGGAGGAGTTTATGGAGTGCACATAGCATACCATTAGTATTTTGAGACTTAGGTCATGAACATATTGCATGATGTCATTTTCCATGCTTTTGTTAGTGTTCATGGTCATATGCTAAGTCTTGTTGTGTTTTATTATTCATGGCTTGGATAACTGTATATTTTGAGTGAGCATGGGACTTGTCCATTGCCACATTCATAGCCTTGAAGTCTTGATGAGTTATGTTGTAAAAATGGTCCATATTTGCATGTAAATGGCCATTAGTTGAGAACGATGTAATTGATGTTAAACTTAAGGAATATGCATGATGGAAGGGCCTAGAGCCAACATTAGGACATGATTATGTGTTATGTGGAGTACCAAGGGGTTAGGGATGGATTACACACCCTTTTTGGGGCTCAAAACTGCTGTAATCTGTCATTTTGCTGCATAGTAATCGATTACCCAAGCATGGTAATCGATTACCATGCAACAGGGGACGAAAAATTGGCTACTGTCTGCACTGGTAATCGATTACTGGCCTTTGGTAATCGATTACCATGTGAGGTAATCGATTACCCAAAGATGGTAATCGATTACCAGAACAGAGGAATTGAAAAATTGGCTACTGCCTCATTTTTGACAGGTGGTAATCGATTACCACCCACTGGTAATCGATTACCACAGTGTAATTTTCGAAAATTCAGGTTTTTCTAGACTAAAAGAAAGGGGTATAACTTGATGGGTAGAACTCCAAATGGTACGTGGTTTGAAACCACGCGTAGACAACGTAAAGGACTACAACTTGGTAAAAATGAGAGAGTAAGATGGTGAGTTTAAATGAATTGAATAAAAGGAAAGATTTATGATGTTAGAAAGTGTATGATTCCGCAAATGGCATTTACAATTATAGTGGGGTTTTAATTGATTACGGAAAATGTATTGATGTAAAAGAAAAGGAATATGTTAAAAGAAAAATTTGCCCGTAATTTAATTAACCTAATCACTATGATTGTAACTGCGCTTAATATCATAATCAATGTTAACAATACCGGTGTACAACGGGCTGTTACATTTTATGGTATCAGAGCAGTTTTGTTTAGGGAACTCTGATTGTTGTGTGTGTTGTATCTTGTGTGTCATAGCTATCTGTGAACTATTTATGATTAATGTATATGTGATTCCTCAGTGTGGGTCTGATCAACTCATTCCTTTGTGTTACATGTACAGATATCATGAGTAGGGCACGAGGTCGCCGTGGGGCACGTGGTGCAGGTCCTTTGCCACCGGATCCGGTCACTGCAGTCCTGAATGCTCTGCAGGCGGAAACGGCTGCAAATAGAAATGCGACTGAGAACCTGATGAAAGCTAATCAGGATATGATGCAGGCCTTTATGGCTGAGATGAGGGCGGATAGAGGTCGTCCTAGGAGGGAGGATACACCTCCACATACGGCTACGGTGACTCCTACACCGACGCCATCTGTTACTCCTCAACAGGGGGAGAGTGGGGCTAGTCACCACACTGGTGAGGCTAGTCATCATACTACGACTGACCCTAGTTATGTTCCTGATCCGTCATCTGTTGCCCAATCTACTGGGGCTGCTGGGCAGGTGCTTGATAATGCTGACGATGAGCGTAGGCTCATATCTTTTAGGAAACATAAGCCACCCGCATTTTTGGGGTCAAGGGACCCAAAGGAGGTCACTGCTTGGTTGAGGGGTATGGACAAGATTTTTCAGGTGATGAGATGCCAAGATCCACAGAAGTTGTTATATTCTGTTTATATGCTGGAGGGTGATGCCCAGGAGTGGTGGGACAATGTGTCTCGCCCATTTATTATTCAGGGTGAGGTTCTGACTTGGACTTTGTTTGAAGGATTATTTCATGAAGAATATTTTCCCCGTGATGTTCGGGAGGCAAAGCAAGGTGAATTTGATAATCTGGTACAGGGAGTTATGACTGTGGATGCCTATGTGGCAAAATTTAATGAACTTGTCAAGTTTGCAAATTATGGAGGTACTCTACCCACTCCTGAGTTCTTGTCAGCTAAATTCCAAAGAGGGCTGAGTGAGAGAATTGCTAAGAGGATGTCTAACACTGCGGTGAGGAACTTTGCTGATTTGGTGACCCAATGCAAGAGGGTCGAGACTGTTTATGGGAGGTATCCAAAAGCGGATAAGGTAAAAGAACAAGATGTTAAGAGGACACCTGGTCCTTCTGGTAATACAAATATAGGAGGTTTCAATAATAACAACAGGGGTAGGGGGTTGCATGTGAGGCAGCCTCCTGGTCAGTTCAAGAGGGGTGGAAACACTGGTGGTGGTGGTGCTTCGGACAGATATTTTACCCCACGATGTGGGAAGTGTGGGAAATACCACAAAGGTGTGTGTGGTGCTGGTCCATTGTCTTGTTTTAAGTGTGGTCGGAATGGCCACTTTGCTAGGGAGTGTCCGTCTTCCACGGGGCAGGCTGCGAATCTGCAGGCCTTGCCGCCATCTACTACTATTGCTACTCCTATTGCTGCCGTGCCTACTGTGGGACGAGTTTATACTACAAATGCACAGCATACTGAAAAGGCTCCGAATCTGGTTAAAGGTATAATTTTTCTCTCTAATGTTGATTTATCTGTGTTGTTTGATTCGGGAGCAACGCATTCATTTGTGGCGGACTATGTGGCTAAGGCGTTGGACTTAAAGGTAACACGAATGGTTCCTCCGATGCGTATTACTACTGCTACAGGCGAGGTTAGTGAGTCGTCTTGGATTTGTGAAGATGTAAAGTTCACGTATTTAGGCAGGGGTTACACCATTGATTTAATTATCTTACCCCTGGCCTCTGTCAATTTGATTTTGGGGATGGATTGGTTGTCTCGGAACTGCGCAATGATTGATTGCTGCGGAAAGAGGTTGTTGCTATCTCACGAGAGGCCATCGGTTTGTCCGTCTTTATATTTATCTGTCAGTCAAACTGTGAAAGCCTTGAAGGCTGGAGATTTGGGTTATGTCTTGTTGGGCGGATTGGTGGGTGATAAAAAGGAAGAGATTTCTGCTATACCAGTTGTTAATGAGTTTGAGGATGTATTTCCGGATGAGATACCGGAATTCCCGCCAGAGAGAGAGATTGAATTCTCGATTGATTTATTGTCTGGTGTGGGGCCGATCTCCTTGGCTCCATATCGGATGTCGCCACTTGAGTTGGCTGAATTGAAGAAACATATTGAAGAACTGTCTGCGAAGAATTTTATTAGGCCGAGTGTGTCTCCGTGGGGAGCACCGGTAATATTTGTAAAGAAAAAGGATGGTAGCATGAGATTGTGCACTGACTACCGACAGTTGAATAAAGTGACTATTAAGAACCGGTACCCATTACCGCGTATTGATGATTTGTTAGATCAGTTGAGGGGTGCCTGTGTATTTTCAAAGATTGATCTCCGGTCCGGATATCATCAGATTCGGATTAAACCGGAGGATGTACCTAAAACAGCTTTCCGATCCAGATATGGACATTTTGAATATCAGGTGATTCCTTTTGGGCTTACTAATGCCCCGGCGGTGTTCATGGATTATATGAACCGCATTTTTAAACCGTATTTGGACCAGTTTGTAATTGTGTTCATTGATGACATTTTGATCTATTCTAAGAGTAAAGAGGAGCACATGGACCATTTGAGGACTGTGTTGCAGGTGTTGAAAGACAAGAAACTGTATGCTAAATCGTCTAAGTGTGAATTCTGGTTGTCTGAGGTGCAATTTTTGGGTCATGTTATTTCTGCGAGCGGTGTTGCAGTGGATCCAAGCAAGATTGAAGCGGTGAGTGACTGGGAACGACCAAAGACCGTGACTGAAATTAGAAGTTTTCTGGGGCTTGCTGGCTATTATCGCCGGTTTATACAGGGGTTTTCTGCAATGGTTCTACCGTTGACTCGATTGACACGAAAGGATACTCCTTTTGTGTGGACCCAGGAATGTGAGGACTGTTTTCTGCTACTGAAAGAGAAATTGACCACTGCTCCGGTGTTAACTTTACCTGATCCGGAGGGTGAGTTTGTGTTATATTGTGATGCTTCTAAGAAAGGTTTAGGGAGCGTGCTGATGCAGGAAGGAAAAGTGATTGCATATGCGTCTAGGCAGTTAAGGCCGCATGAAGAAAATTATCCGACGCATGACTTAGAATTGGCTGCTATTGTGTTTGCCTTGAAAATTTGGAGGCATTTTCTGTATGGAATGAAGTTTGCTGTGTTCAGCGACCATAAAAGCTTGAAATATTTATTTGATCAGAAAGAGCTGAATATGAGACAGCGTAGATGGGTTGAATTCTTGAAGGATTATGACTTTGAGTTGAAATACCACCCGGGAAAGGCCAATGTTGTGGCAGATGCATTGAGTAGGAAGTCTGTTAACCTATCTCATATGATGATGTGGGACAATAAAGTGATTGAGCAATTTCGGGATATGAAAATAACGGATTTCTTTGCAGGAAGAATGTGTGATATGGAGTTGACTCGGATTGAGAACGAGCTGCACGAGAAGATTAAAGAGACGCAAATCAGAAATGAAAGTATAAAGTATTTGAAAGGCCAGAGTGGCATATCTGTTAATGAACAAGGGTTATTATTATATCAGGGCAGGATTGTTGTGCCCAGGGAACTTGCAGTGGAAGTTATGACTGAGGCCCATAAGGGTCAATATGCTATCCACCCAGGTGCCACAAAAATGTACCAAGATTTGAAAGTCAAGTTCTGGTGGCCTGGGATGAAAAGGGATGTTGCCGAGTACGTATCTAAGTGCTTGGTGTGTCAGAAAGTGAAAATAGAGCATCAGAAACCTGCTGGATTACTTCAGCCGCTGGATATACCTGAATGGAAATGGGAGAGTATTTCAATGGATTTTGTTGTGGGATTTCCGAGAACTCAAGCTGGTTATGATTCGATTTGGGTCATTGTGGACCGACTCACGAAGTCTGCACATTTTCTACCAGTACGAGTGGATTACACCACAGAGAAGTTGGCTACACTGTATGTAAAGGAGATTGTTAGACTCCATGGGATACCGATTAGCATTGTTAGTGATCGGGACCCGAAGTTTACTTCGCGATTTTGGGGAGCCTTGCAGCAGGCTTTTGGCACTCAGCTTCGACTGAGCACTGCTTATCACCCGCAGACTGATGGTCAGACTGAGAGGACCATACAGACACTTGAGGATATGCTGAGAGCTTGCACACTGGAACAGGGTAATGCTTGGGATAAGTACTTACCACTGGTGGAGTTTTCTTATAATAACAGTTTTCATTCCAGTCTGGGTATGGCACCATATGAGGTTTTGTATGGCAGGAGGTGTCGTACGCCCACTTGTTGGACTGAGGTAGGCGATAAGGAAAGATTTGGTCCGGATTTTGTGCAGGAAATGACAGTGCAAATTGAAATGATCAGAGAAAAATTGAAACAAGCACAGAATCGGCAGAAAAGTTATTACGACAATAAGCATAGACCGCTGGAATTTGAGGAAGGTGACCATGTGTTTGTACGTCTGTCGCCGGTCACAGGTGTTGGCCGTGCGTTGGGTGTGAGGAAGCTGAGTCCACGGTTCATTGGGCCATATCAGATTATGAAAAGAGTAGGATTGGTGGCCTATCAGCTTGCCTTACCCCCGCAGTTGTCTAATTTACATGATGTTTTTCATGTGTCGCAGTTGCGACGTTATGTTCCGGATGAATCACATGTGGTGATGCCGGATAATATTGAAATCAGGGAGAACTTGAAGACTCCCATTGGTCCTATTTCAGTTTTGGATCGCAGTGAAAAGCGATTGAGGAGTAAAGTGATTCCCATGCTGAAGATTCAGTGGGAAGGCCGCACACCTGAGGAGGCTACTTGGGAGCGGGAGGACGAGATTCTCCGGCTGTATCCTGAGTTAGTGAGCAGGTATGATTTAATTTTGCGGACAAAATTTCAAAAAGGTGGGGTGAATATAACACCTCAAGTATTTAAATGTTTATTTTAATATTATATTGTAAAATGAAAGTTGGTGGATTAGTGAAAATCCAAGGATTATGGCCAAAAAGGGCAAAAAGGGCAAAATGGTAATTTGCCCACCGTGTGTTAGGAGGCTTAAATACTGAGTTAGAGATTTCAAATGACAAAAATAAGGTTGGAAATGGAATCAGGGCGAAAAATTGAGTAAATAGGCAAATTTGGGAAAAATCGATGAATAGTGATTTTTAAGTGTTAAAATACTGAGTTGTGAGTGTGCCAATAGGTGTGAAAATTTTATCAATATTTTGGAGAAATAAAAATATGTCATGGACTGGAAAAATATTTAGATTAAGGATTTGTGATCGAAATTTTTATCGGAGTTAAAGTTAGATCGCGTGTGGGACCCGTGTGACCGAAGTCAATTGGCCCCACCTCCTTTTCTTTCTTTCTTTCCTCTCATTTTCCTCTCCTCCTCGCGCGCTCACAGTGAAGAAAGGGCCAAGAACACCATTTTCACCATTTTCTTCCATTTCTTCCCATTTCTTCGTTTCTCCACCGAATCGCTTGATTTTGGTGTTGAAATCTATCGTAAACAACCTTCCAAAGCCATTGGTAGCACTTAGAAGCCTTGAATCCATCTCTTTGGCCGCGTTTTTGAGCAACTCAGATTCGACCCATTAGTGTTTTTGGAGATTTCTTGGAGTTGTGATCTTCAAATGGTTTAGTGAAGCCTTGGTAGTGATCATACTACCCATTGTAAGTATATTTGTGGTCTTTTGATAGTTGATTTCTTAGATCTATGAATTTGTGTTCAAAGCTTTGATTTTAGATGTGTGATGATAGAGAGCCCAAATGGAAAAATGCTATTAGATGAAAAGGTCTTAGAATCATTTTTGTAAGCTAGAAATGCTATGTTAAATTTTGGTGAAAAATATAGGTTTTAACTTAGAGGAATTTGAGGAATTTTGATGAAAAATGTGTTTTGGTGTAATTTGGATTTAATGATTGTTGTAGGGTGCCTCACACGGTTGGAATTGTGAAAAGTTGATTTGGAGCATACGTTTGGAACGGTGTTGCTCGTGTTAAGGTAAACTCTTGGAACTTGGGTTTGATCCCTAGTGTGCTCCACCACACCTAGTGGAAGGTAGTGGTTGGATGATGTGGTTATGACATGTTGTGATTGTGTGCTTGTATGCATATTGCTTGTATTTTGTGAAAAATTGTTTGGTCACTGGCCAGTTGACGTGTGTTGGGTTTGGACATCCGCTGGAATATTTCGATGGCGAAATACCAGTTGGAATGCCATGGGGTCGACTCATGGGAGCGACACCAGGATGAGCCAAACGTGGGACATCCGCCGGATAGGTCTCTGAGGAGTTCCGGTTGGGTTGGCCATGGAGTTTTCTCAACCATGGGAGAAGCTCTAGGATTGTCTCGGGAGTTATATGATGGAGTCCTTGAACACGAGTCCATGAGTGGATGTTCTTGGGTGTCTCCAGGTGGATGGTGATATTGTTGTACTTGCACATCATATTATGTCATTTTGATACATTTTAGTGAGCCATGGAGTGGAGAGAGCCTCTAGCTCCATTGGTTTACTGAGATATATCCGTATATCTCACCCCGTGTTTGGGGGACCACATTTCAGGTCACTATGAGCCGGGAGGAGCTTCGGGCAAGAAGCCCGTGTAGTGGACGTTGGATGGGCATGCGGTGCATTGGATTGCATGGCTTTTTGGAGGAGTTTATGGAGTGCACATAGCATACCATTAGTATTTTGAGACTTAGGTCATGAACATATTGCATGATGTCATTTTCCATGCTTTTGTTAGTGTTCATGGTCATATGCTAAGTCTTGTTGTGTTTTATTATTCATGGCTTGGATAACTGTATATTTTGAGTGAGCATGGGACTTGTCCATTGCCACATTCATAGCCTTGAAGTCTTGATGAGTTATGTTGTAAAAACGGTCCATATTTGCATGTAAATGGCCATTAGTTGAGAACGATGTAATTGATGTTAAACTTAAGGAATATGCATGATGGAAGGGCCTAGAGCCAACATTAGGACATGATTATGTGTTATGTGGAGTACCAAGGGGTTAGGGATGGATTACACACCCTTTTTGGGGCTCAAAACTGCTGTAATCTGTCATTTTGCTGCATAGTAATCGATTACCCAAGCATGGTAATCGATTACCATGCAACAGGGGACGAAAAATTGGCTACTGTCTGCACTGGTAATCGATTACTGGCCTTTGGTAATCGATTACCATGTGAGGTAATCGATTACCCAAAGATGGTAATCGATTACCAGAACAGAGGAATTGAAAAATTGGCTACGGCCTCATTTTTGACAGGTGGTAATCGATTACCACCCACTGGTAATCGATTACCACAGTGTAATTTTCGAAAATTCAGGTTTTTCTAGACTAAAAGAAAGGGGTATAACTTGATGGGTAGAACTCCAAATGGTACGTGGTTTGAAACCACGCGTAGACAACGTAAAGGACTACAACTTGGTAAAAATGAGAGAGTAAGATGGTGAGTTTAAATGAATTGAATAAAAGGAAAGATTTATGATGTTAGAAAGTGTATGATTCCGCAAATGGCATTTACAATTATAGTGGGGTTTTAATTGATTACGGAAAATGTATTGATGCAAAAGAAAAGGAATATGTTAAAAGAAAAATTTACCCGTAATTTAATTAACCTAATCACTATGATTGTAACTGCGCTTAATATCATAATCAATGTTAACAATACCGGTGTACAACGGGCTGTTACATCCAACGTGTCAAAATATGACATTTTTTAGAATTAACGCGTCGGCGTGTCGTGTCGTGTCGTGTCCCTGTCCCGTGTCCGTGTCCGTGCATCATAGGTGACCATCCTCTCCAGGACTGCATGCCTTTAGTTATGAATGATTTTTAAGGGTTTGTTCCCCCCTCCCCCGTATGACACGTAGCTAGGTTTTTCTTTGTTGTTAAGTTCCCTCATTATATATATATATATATATATATATATATATAGCTTTAACGTTTCTACAGTGAATGTTGATAAGTTATTTACATTAGTTCCCAAAATGACATCGTTTTGGGTTAAAAAATTAAAAAATTATAATGAAAAAAGACAATTATAAAATACAAAAAAGAAAAAGACTATTATAATTCTTAAATTAATTTTAATTACTAAAATATCTTGACTTCCTCATAAAACGACATGGTTTTGGGCTCAATGTAGATAAATTATCTACATTGGCTATAGAAAAAGCGAACCCTTATATATATGTATTGGTTTTCCATTTGTTACGTTGCATGACAAAAGTTAAGTTTCCTACTCTTTAAATAAGAAGGGAAAAATGTTTGTCCTTTTAAATGATATAATTTTGCGTCATCTTAGATCATAACCATTGATTTACGTCAATCAACGGTTATAATTTATTAGTTCTAACTTAATTAATTATTAATTCGAAATAAATTATAATCGTTACTTGATAGTAAGCAACAGTTAGAATTTAAAATGACAAAAAATTATATTCTTTAACAGAATAAATGTTTTCCCCATAGAAGAATTATCATGTAACATGATACTTGTTTTCCCATGTGTGTGTATATATATATATATGGGAAATATAAGTATTATATTGTAGGAATAAATTTTTTGTCTTGCAACCATTTTTTAATTATATACTAAACGTAGTACATAGTTAAAATATTAAAGTTATTGACGTGTGTAACAGCCCGTTGTACACCGGTATTGTTAACATTAATTATGATATTAAGCACAGTTATAATCACAGCAATTCATTTATAAAAATGAGGATAAACTTTTTCCGATTATTACGCGAACAGTAAAAGTATAAAAACGTAATAATAAAAAGTTGTGATCGTAACTGAAACACTAGCGGAAGACTTACTTAACTATTTATACACTTTATTTTATCACATACAAGATACTAAGGGGTTCCCATAAACCCACTTAGCCAATTCCTCACTTTTTACGTTTTTACAACTTAACCAGATTTGCTAATTTGTTTTTCTACGATCACAAAACAAAAATCCAAACATAAAATCCAGGTTACCTTTCTAACAAGCTATCACACACTCGATTCCGAGCTCGTGAGCTCCGGTTATCGCCGTTTGAAGTTAGATAAACAACATTGCCCACCAACTCCAAAACAGCCTAAAACCTCCAATCTTCACGGAATAAAAGAGTAAAATATCTTTTGGATCCTCAACAAAAATTATGCGCACAATTTAATCCCATAAAAATAAAGTTAACTTCCAATCCCTCTGAATTCCAAAATAGGCTCAGTTGGTCGAAATTGTGATATATCTAAATTTAAAGAATATCCATAATTTGAATCTTAAAAGGATCACACTTTGATTTTTTTTTAAGGGATTAAATTGGACTCTATAATATTTGTTGAGTATCCAAAAATTTCAAATGAACATAATAGTGAAACTCCAAGCCCAAAACATGTCAAGCGTGTGACCTTTCTTGATCCTGAGTCAAGTTACATGGAAGATACAGATAATGAGGAGTTTGGTGATTCTCAAGTGGGAAGTTTCCCTGCGAAGCCACAAGCTGTGAGACCTGGGAAGAAAGGTTCTTGTTATCTGTGCCTTAAAGGGAATCGTCTCACTAAGAAGGAGGTTTGCATTGTTTGTGGTGCAAAGTATTGCCGCAGTTGTGTCATAAGGGCAATGGGGTCAATGCCACAAGGAAGAAAATGTGTTACTTGCATTGGATACAGGATTGATGAGAACAAGTGGTCGAAGCTTGGGAAATCTTCTCGGATGCTCAAGAAGGTGCTGTTTGAGTTCTCGGTGGCTCAAATCATGCAAAATGAGAGGTCTTGTGAAGCAAATCAAATACGACCAGAGCTTGTTCATGTGAACTTAGAACCTCTTAATAGGAAACAACACAAGCAAACATTTTTCCCATTATTTTGTTGGAAGGTTTAAATATCATTATTACCAAATAATATTATTATTAATGTTATTATCATAACTTAACAATTGATTTTCATCAATTAAAGGTTATTATTTATTGTGAATTAATAATTAATTAATGAATTTGATTTGTGGAAATAATAAACATTAATATGCGAAATTTAACGGTTAAGATATGATAATAATATTAATAGTAACATTATTTGGTAATAATAATAATATCTTATCCCTTATTTCTAATACGCCTCGTACTCTGAATTAGTTCTATATTCTGATTAAAGAGTCAAAACTTGTGTGAAAATATCAGAGAAAACCAATTTGCCATAATTAGAGCTCACGCTAACTTAAAAAAAAACTATTCAGCTGCTTGTGAAAATATCCGAGAAAATCATGGAGTTTTTATAATTTTGATTTATTTCAGAGTTATATTAGTATTTATATTTTTTAATTTTTAGGATTTCAATACCAAAACGACGTCATTTTTTCGAATTAATGCAAATACTTTATCTACAATAACTGCAGAAACATTTTTTCCAATATTTTTTTGGAAGGGTTTAAATATCATTATTACCAAATAATATTATTATTAATGTTATTATCATATCTTAATAGTTGATTTTCATCAATTAACGGTTATTATTTATTGTGAATTAATAATTAATTAATGAATTTGATTTCTGGAAATAATAATCTTTGATATGCGAAAATTAACGGTTAAGATATGATAATAATATTGATAGTAACATTATTTGGTAATAATAATATCTAAACCCATATTTCTAATACGCTGCGTTCTCTGAATTAGTTCTAAAGTCAGATTAAAGAGTCAAAACTTGTGTGAAAATACCGAGAAAACCAATTTGCCATAATTAGAGCTCACGCTAACTTAAAAAAAAACTCTTCAGCTCCTTGTGAAAATACACGCGAAAATCATGGTGTTTTTAAAATTTTAATTTATTTCAGAGTTATAGTAGTCTTTATATTTAAATTTTTTAAGATTTCAAAACCAAAACGACGTCATTTTGCGAATTAATTTTTTAAACATCTATTATTTCAAAATTAATTCTTATAGAATTTAAACCAAACGTAGCCTTAAAAAGAATGTAACGATATTTAAAAGGAAGATGAAGTGTGTAACAGCCCGTGTTAACCCGGATTGTTAACATACTATCGTATTAAGCCACGCTTAATTAAATGCGGAATAACTTTTTCTTTAATTCAATTATGACGTCATTAAACTTAACCAACTTGATTACTTATTCAATTTCATAAAATACTGCCTGTATGTAAATTGCAAGACAACTAACTGAAGTACCTCATATATAAATATAATGTGAGTATCTAAAGCCACAGGACTACAACACATAGCCTGGGTCAAAATCCTGATACTTTAATTACGACATTAAATAAAAGACAATAACAAGTCTGTGTGGCATGGACAAACCCCATGCTCACCAAATAAGGCAACAATGCCCAATAACAGTCTCAACATAATAACATAATCAAAGCGGAAAACATAACAGCAGTCAACATCCAGCATGTCAGCATATCATAAATATCAACTCAGCTCTAGCCTCCTGCCACCTGAGCCCTCAACATTACCTGATCCTGAAATAAGCATCCCCAAACGTGGGGTGAGATCTCTAAACAAGAAATCTCAGTAAGACAAGGGGTCCTCGAGGATCTTCCACCCCAAGCTCACTTACATGTGTAATATAAGTTCAAAAACAGTATTTACAATATAAGTTCCAAAACTATGCGATGCAGCAGATAATCATGCCATGTGTGTTTATCAAATCTACTGGCCAGAGAAATGCAGGAATACGTCTATACCTACATGAGTACAAGGAACACCGCTTGCACCTCACCCACAGCCTCACCATCTTGTATGTACCACATACTCAGGCTTACCGTATAGGTGGACACCACATGCATATCATAAAAGCACATTGCATATAATAGCTCAATAGCATTTCCAAATCATCAAAGCATGTAACACAGCATGCATAAACCACATCCCCATGGGACATGGTGGAACCACAAAATGGCTAAACCGAGGACACGAAAGCTTACCTTGCAAGCTAGCTATCCAAGCCAAGAGTCCAACCACTCTCAAATCCAAACACAGCGGTATCACAATCTGTTATGGACCAATAATATATCATTATTTATGCATCACATGCATATAACTTAAAGACTATGCCTTTCCTTTACGTTTTACGTCTTAAGGCTTCCAACAAAGCCATAAGCCCTTAATCATGTGATTCTGACTTAGTTCATTAATTACAGAAGTTCAACTTCCTTAATCTAGGGTCCACAAACCCCCAATAGCTTACTGTTCACACAGCACAGCTACTGTTCTGCGAAATCCCAGGATATCCGGATATTACAAGGGACATATCCGGATATGCCATATCCGGATATCACACTGACCATATCCGGATATACCATATCCGAATACCCAGATCCCACATCCGGATACCATATCCGGATATGGATATCCGGATATCTGTTCGACAAATATCCGAATATCTCACGACAGAAATGCAGTTTCTGCATTTCGTGAGTATCCAGTCCAAAGGTTCAACTTTTAACACTTGTACACGACCAAGGGTCCATTTTTAAGCATATACAAGTTCATTTAGGTGTTGGTTACTTCATTTTAACCCTTTACATGCCAAGACACCACTTTTAAGCAAGATAAACTCATGATCATGGTGAGGTAACTTACCCCAAGGCTTAAAACAGAAATGGACAGAGATATGAAGCCCTCTCTGAAGCTCCTAGATTCTGTCTTTGTGGAAGAACGAAAATGAAGTAACAAGGTGAGTTCTTTCTTCACCAAGAAAGCTACTTGGAGCTTCTTCCCTTCATGACACAAACTCAGCCTCACCCCCTCAACCAAAACAGTCTTCTCAACTCAGAATGAGACCAACAATGTAGTCCCAAGGCTCACTCTCACCCTCACCAAGTGTTTAAAGTGATGGAACAAGCATGAAAGGTGATAACTTGGCCAAAGAATGAAGAAGGAGGGCAAAGGAGCACAAAGGATGGAGGTGCAGCAAAGAGAGCTCAAACACCAACACAAATCACGTATGAGGCTGCATATTTTTGACCTAGAAACTTGTGCCATTTAGCATATATAGCCACTTAAGCCATATCGCGCAGTATTAGCCTTAATAGCAACGCAAAAGATCTTGATCCCAAACTTTGGAATCTAGACCTAGACATTTTTCTAAGATTTGTCATATTTTTATTTTATTTTTCGGAGCACCTTTCCGGTACGCGCTTTTCCATAGCCAGTATCAGTTCTGGCATCAGATTACATTATTTTGACTTGAAACTTGTTTTATAAGTCCTACATAATATTCTAGTAATTATCATGCGTTCGTTATAATTTTCCGGGATACTTTTCCAGTACGCATTTATACCGGGTAGCAGAACCGGTATCTGCGCTTTTCTTCCGAAAAGCGACTTTCGGCATTTTTACTCATTCAATATAATTATTTAAGCCCACTAATATTTATTAGGGTCAATTATGGAATCATTTCCTAATTATCATAATTAATTTGCTAATTACCTTAATTAACGGTGCGGGTTCTTACATTCACCCCACCTTTTTAAGGATTTTGTCCTCAAAATCAGAAACATACTTGTCTCGGAAGTCGGGATACTGTCGGAGAAGCTCATCCTCTCGCTCCCACGTGCACTCCTCGGGACTACGCCCAGTCCACTGCACCTTGACCATCGGAATGATCTTACTTCTAAGCTGTTTCTCGCCTCGATCGAGAATCTTGAGTGGTCCGACGGGAGTCTTTAGGTTCTCCCGAACCTCCACATCATCCGGCTGCACCACGTGCGAAGGATCTGCTATGTACCTCCGAAGCTGAGACACGTGAAACACGTCGTGGATGTTGGCTAGGTTCGGAGGCAAGGAGAGTCGATAGGCAACAGGTCCTACTCTACCAAGGATCTGGTAGGGCCCAATGAACCGAGGGCTCAACTTCCTCACTCTGAGTGCCCGTCCAACACCGGTGACAGGTGAAAGTTTCACAAACACGTGCTCACCCTCACTGAACTCCAGTGGTCGATGCTTGACATCATAGTAGCTTTTCTGGCGATTCTGCGCCTGCTTCAACTTTTCCCTGATCATCTGGATCTGCTGGGTAGTATCTTGGACAAAGTCCAAGCCAAATAGCTCTTTATCTCCAACCTCAGACCAGCAGGTAGGAGTCCGACACCTCCTACCACACAGCGCCTCGTAGGGTGCCATGCCCAGACTAGCATGAAAACTGTTATTGTACGAGAATTCTACCAACGGAAGGTACCTATCCCATGCATAACCCTGCTCCAACATGCAAGCTCTCAACATGTCCTCCAATGTCCGGATGGTCCGCTCAGTTTTTCCATCAGTCTGAGGGTGATAGGCGGTACTCGATCTCAACTGCGTACCAAAAGTGTAACAGCCCGTGTTAACCCGGTTTGTTAACACCATATCGTATTAAGCCACGCTTAAATAAAATGCGGAATAACTTTTTCTTTAATTCAATTATGACGTCATTAACTTTAACCAGCTTGATTACTTAATCATTTTCATAAAAATACTGCCTGTATGTAAATTGCAAGACAACTAACTGAATACTTCGTACATAAATATAAGTGAGTATCTAAAGCCACAGGTCTACACAAGTAGCCTGGGTCAAAATCCTGATACTTTAATTACAGCATTAAACCAAAAGACAATAGTCAAACCATGTGGCATGGACAAACCCCATGCTCACCAAATAAGGCAACAATGCCCAATAACAGTCATAACATAAACTCAGCAGAAAACATAAACAACAGTAGGAAAACATAATAGCAGTCAGCATATCATCAATCAGCTCAACTCTGGCCTCCTGCCACCTGAGCCCTCAACACTCCCTGATCCTGAAATAAGCGTCCCCAAACGTGGGGTGAGATCTCTAACAAGAAATCTCAGTAAGACAAGGGGTCCTCAAGGAGTCTCCACCCCAAGCTCACTTACATGTGTAATATAAGTTCTAAAAACAGTATTTACAATATAAGTTCCAAAATCATGCGATGCAGCAATTAATCATGTCATGTGTGCTTTCAAATCTACTGGCCAGAGAAATGTAGGAATACGTCTATGCCTACATGAGTACCAGGACGCTACCTGTACCTCACCACAGCCTCACCATCTTGTATGTACTACATACTCAGGCTTACCGTATAGGTGGACACCACATGCATATCATAATAGCACATTACATATAAACAGCTCAACAGCATTTCAAAATAATCAAAGCATGTAACACAACATGCATAAACCCATCCCCATGGGACATGGTGGAACATCAAAATGGCTAAACCGAGGACACGAAAGCTTACCTTGCAAGCTAGCTATCCAAGCCAAGAGTCCAACCACTCACAAGTCCACAACCAGCAGTATCACAATCTGATATGGACCATTAACAAGTCAATATTAATGCACAACATGCATACAACTTAAAGACTACGCCTTTCCTTTACGTTTTACGTCTTAAGGCTTCCAACAAAGCCATAAGCCCTTAATCATAGGATTCTGACTTAGTCCATTAATTACAGAAGTCCAACTTCCATAAACTAGGGTCCACACACACCTAGTAGCATACTGTTCATACAGAACAGCTACTGTCTGCGCAGAACCCAGGATATCCGGATATCAGAAGGGGTATATCCGGATATGCCATATCCGGATATCACACTGGACATATCCGGATATGTCATATCCGGATACCCAGATCCCATATCCGGATATCAATATCCGGATACCATATCCGGATACTGATATCCGGATATCTGTTCGACAAATATCAGGATATCCCACGACAGAATGCAGTTTCTGCATTTCGTGAATATCCATCCCAAAGATCCAACTTTTAACACATTTACACGTTAAAGCATGCATCTTTAAGCATATACAAGTTCATTTAGGTGTTGGTTACTTCATTTTAATCTTTTACATGCCAAGACACCACCTTTAAGCAAGATAAACTCATGATCAAAGGTGAGGGAACTTACCAAAGCTCAAAACAGAGGCAAGGCTGCTCTTGGAGCTCACTCAAGACACTTCAAACTCAGCCTAAGTAGGAGCACGAAAATGGCACACCAAGATGGGTTCTTGCACCACAAGGTGGCACTTTGAAGCTCACAATGACTACCACAAGGTAGCCATCACCAAAGCTCCAAACTCATGCTCACTAACCTCACACACACTGGCACAACTCAGAATGATTCCACCCACACCAAACCCAAGGATCACACTCACTCTTACCTAGTGTTTTAGTGAAGGAACCAAGAAGAAATGAGGTTTCTTGGCTCCAAAGGTGAAGGGATGAAGAGAATGGCAAGGTGGCTGCCCAAGGCTGCAGAAATTCTCACGTAGAGAAGCTGCATATGCCTAGGGTTATGTGCCATAAGTTGGTTATATAGCCACATGAGTCATAACGCGCAGTATTAGCCTTAATAGCAAAGTAAAAGATATTGATCCCAAACTTCGGATTCTAGACCTACGCATTTTTCTAAGGTTTGTCATATTTTTATTTTATTTTTCGGAGCACCTTTCCGGTACGCGCTTTTCCATAGCCAGTATCAGTTCTGGCATCAGATTACGTCCTTTTGACTTGAAACTTGATTTACAAGTCCTACATAATATTCTAGTAATTATCATGCATTCGTTATAATTTTCCGGGATACTTTTCCGGTACGCTTTTATACCGAGTAGCAGAACCGGTATCTGCGCTTTTCTTCCGAAAAGCGACTTTCAGCATTTTTACTCACACAATATAATTATCTAAGCCCATTATTAATTATTAGGGTCAATTATGGAATTATTTCCTAATTATCATAATTAATTTGCTAATTACCTTAATTAGCGGTGTGGGTTCTTACATTCACCCCACCTTTTTAAGGATTTTGTCCTCAAAATCAGAAACATACCTGTCTCGAAAGTCGGGATACTGTCGGAGAAGCTCATCCTCTCGCTCCCAGGTACACTCCTCGGGAGTTCTTCCTGACCATTGCACTTTGACCATCGGAATGATCTTGCTCCTCGGCTGTTTCTCGCCTCGATCGAGAATCTTGAGTGGTCCGACGGGAGTCTTTAGGTTCTCCCGAACCTCCACATCATCCGGCTGCACCACGTGCGAAGGGTCTGCTATATACTTTCGAAGCTGAGACACGTGAAACACGTCGTGGATGTTGGCTAGGTTCGGAGGTAAGGCAAGTCGATAGGCAACTGGTCCTACTCTACCAAGGATCTGGTAGGGCCCTATGAATCGCGGGCTCAACTTCCTCACGCCGAGTGCCCGTCCAACACCGGTGACAGGTGAAAGTTTCACAAACACGTGCTCACCCTCACTGAACTCCAGTGGTCGATGCTTGACATCATAGTAGCTTTTCTGACGATTCTGCGCCTGCTTCAGCTTTTCCCTGATCATCTGGATCTGTAGGGTAGTATCTTGGACAAAGTCCAAGCCAAACAGCTCTTTATCTCCAACCTCAGACCAGCAAGTAGGAGTCCGACACCTCCTACCATACAGCGCCTCGTAGGGTGCCATGCCCAGACTAGCATGAAAACTGTTGTTGTATGAAAATTCAACCAACGGAAGGTACCTATCCCATGCAGAACCCTGCTCCAACGTGCAAGCTCTCAACATGTCCTCCAATGTCTGGATGGTCCGCTCAGTCTGTCCGTCAGTCTGAGGGTGATAGGCGGTACTCAATCTCAACTGCGTACCAAAAGCCTCCTGCAGCGCCTCCCAGAACCGAGATGTGAACTTCGGGTCCCTATCACTGATGATACTCTCGGGCACCCCGTGAAGCCTCACAATCTCACGGACATATAGTTTGGCCAACTGCTCTGTAGTGAAGCTCACCTTCACTGGAAGAAAATGGGCAGACTTGGTCAATCTGTCCACTATGACCCAGATAGAGTCACAACCAGCCTGAGTTTTAGGCAATCCCACCACGAAGTCCATGGAAATACTTTCCCATTTCCACTGTGGAATCTCCAGAGGTTGAAGTTTACCAGACGGTTTCTGGTGCTCGATCTTCACTTTCTGACAAATAAGGCACTTGGACACGTAGACCGCTATGTCCTTCTTCATGCCCGGCCACCAAAAATTCCTTTTCAAGTCCTGATACATTTTCGTAGCACCAGGGTGGATAGTGAACCGGCCCTTATGAGCCTCTGCCATAACCTCTTCGGTCAATGGCCCTCGAGGAATGACAATCCTCTTCTGGAACAGCAGCAATCCGTCATCGTTCCAAGACACACCGTCCTGGTTCTTCACATAATCGAGGCACTCTCTTTGCACTTGCGCCTCTTTGATCTTTTCCATCAGCTCATTAATCACCTCTGCTGTCTCCATCTCAAGCAGTGCACCCCCAAACAAGGAGTTCACTCTCAAGTCTCTGAACTTCTCGATCACCTCGTAGTCGTTCATCATTAAACTGGATAAGCTCACGGATTTCCGACTCAAAGCATCGGCTACCACATTGGCCTTGCCAGGATGATACCTCAACTCAAAGTCGTAGTCCTTCAAGAACTCCATCCATCTACGTTGTCTCATGTTCAACTCCTTCTGGTCAAACAGGTACTTCAGGCTCTTGTGATCACTGAATACAGCAAACTTCATGCCAAACAGGTAATGCCTCCAAATCTTGAAAGCAAAAACAATGGCTGCCAACTCCAAGTCGTGAGTCGGGTAGTTCTCCTCATGAGGTTTCAACTGTCTTGAAGCATAGGCAACAGCTTTTCCTTTCTGCATCAACACACAGCCAAGTCCTTTACCAGAGGCATCGCAGTATAACTCGAATTGCTCCGCAGGATCAGGAAGGACTAACACAGGAGCAGTAGTCAGTCTCTCCTTCAGCTCCTGGAAACACTCCTCACACTCATGTGTCCACACGAATGGAGTCTCCTTTCGGGTAAGGCGAGTCATCGGTAGCACCATCTTGGAAAATCCCTCTATGAACCTCCGATAGTAGCCTGCCAAACCCAGGAAGCTTCTCACTTCTGTAACCGTCTTGGGTCTCTCCCAATCCATCACGGCCTCAATCTTGTTAGGATCAACTGCAACTCCATTAGCAGAAATTACATGACCCAGAAATTTCACCGCCTTGAGCCAGAACTCACACTTTGACGGCTTAGCATAGAGCTTTTTCTCTTTTAGCACTTGCAAAACAATCTTCAAGTGCACGGTATGCTCCTCCTCCGTCTTGGAGTAGATCAAGATGTCGTCGATGAAGACGATCACAAACTGATCCAGGTACGGCTGGAAGATTCTGTTCATGTAGTCCATGAACACTGCGGGTGCATTGGTGAGTCCAAACGGGATCACCAAGTACTCGTAGTGCCCGTACCTCGAGCGAAATGCTGTCTTTGGGACATCCTCCGGCTTTACCCGTATCTGATGATAACCGGACCGGAGATCAATCTTGGAATACACACAAGCACCCCTGAGCTGATCCAGCAAATCATCAATGCGTGGAAGAGGATACTTGTTCTTGATTGTCACCTTGTTCAACTGTCTGTAGTCGGTGCACAACCGCATGGTCCCATCTTTCTTTTTAACAAAAATGACCGGTGCTCCCCAGGGAGACACACTCGGCCGAATAAAATCTTTCGCTAAAAGCTCCTCGATATGCTTCTTCAGCTCCGCCAACTCTGGTGGCGACATCCGGTATGGAGCCAACGATATAGGCCCCACACCAGGCAATAAGTCAATGGAGAACTCTATCTCCCTCTGTGGTGGAAACTCAGGAATCTCCTCAGGAAACACCTCGAGGAACTCCTTCACCACAGGAATGCCAGTGAGATCCTCCTGTGTCCCACTCACCAAACCTCCCAACATGACATAGCCAAATGCCCCTGCTCTCAAGGCCCTCCTCGCCTGCAGGACTGAAATGAACGGTGAGGAACTGGCTGTGGACCCACCCGGAGACATCACCACTTTCTTGGCACAACAGTCAATCATTGCACAATTTCTGGACAACCAATCCATGCCCAAAATAATCTGAAGGTTGGCCATCGGTAATCCTATCAGATCTACCAAGAAGTCACGGCCATCCCACTGAAACGCTACATCGCGATGAACAGTGGAGGTCAAACATTTTTCTCCGGTGGCGGTGGTAACCCGCATCGGTGGAGAAAGCACATCACTGGGCAACTCAAGCCCCACAGCAATAGGGGTAGCAACAAAAGAGTGCGTTGCCCCTGAATCAAATAACACATCAACAGCTGAACCACCAATGGTAACAGTACCTCTGACCAGGTTCGGAGCTCTGTCCGACTGCTGACGATCAAGTGTGTAGACTCGTCCTGTAGTAGGTGGCACGGCTTGTGCCCCAGTAGGAACCATCTGCAATGGCACAGCCTGCACTGCAGCAACTCTCGCCGTCGGGCAATCTCTGGAATAGTGGCCCTCCTTGCCACACTGGAAGCATATCAACTGTCCGGTAGAGCACGGCCCAAAATGTGACTTCCCGCATCCCGAACATCTGGGAGCAGGAGGTCTAGCTGTGTTCCCCGGAGCGGCAGTCTTTCTGAACTGGTTTGGCGCTTGCTTAGCCGCCATCTGCTTGCCCTTGCCCTTGTTTGCAAAATTTTTACTCTTCCAGGGAGTGGAACCGCCGGTACCCTGTGGTACCTCCATCTTGGCCTTCTTGGCCTTACTCGTGCTGTAGAAGTCCTCAATATCACGACACTGCTGGACCAGTGTCCCAAAATCTCTGGATGCAGACCCAGCTAAGTAACCAGCAATATCCTCATTAAGTCCCCTGCGGAACTTAGCAGCCAAGTATGTAGGAGTAGGCCTCGCCATCCTGAAGTGTGAAAACTTCACCAGCTCATTAAACTTGGCCAGGTACTCGTCGACAGACAACGAGCCCTGAACCAACCGGTCGAACTCTCCCTGCTTCCTCTCCTGTGAGTCATAAGGGAAGTACTGACCCAAGAAGCTCTCCTCGAAGAATGGCCACGTCATCACATGACCCTGCATCTCGTAGACCTGAGAAAGGTTGGTCCACCACTCATGGGCCTCGCCCTCCAGCATATAAGTGGCGAACAACAGCTTC
This sequence comes from Gastrolobium villosum, assembly GCA_032173675.1. Taxonomy (NCBI): domain Eukaryota; kingdom Viridiplantae; phylum Streptophyta; class Magnoliopsida; order Fabales; family Fabaceae; genus Gastrolobium; species Gastrolobium villosum. The sequence continues at coordinate 35,155 of JAVKPL010013943.1, forward strand.
TGCGGATCGGTGCACTGCATGATCCGGAAAATCTTGTCTAGCGCCTGAAGCCATCTAGCAGCAGCAATGGGATCATACGATCCGTCGAATGAAGGTGGCTTGTGCTTGCGAAAAGCATTCAGCCGGCGATCGATCTCGTCACGATCCTCAGCAATACGGGGATAGTCTGCATGGCCCCCGTCAAGTGACTACCCTCACCCATCTGGCTCTGGGTGTCCTCCTGTTGACTAGGCGGAGGTGGAGGCGGTGGCGGCGGTGGAGGTGGTGGAGGACCCTGGCCCGCAGCAGGACCAGCCCTCAACTCCTCCAACATGACCCTCATCATAGTCATGTTGGCCATCCGGTTCTCCTCCAGAACCTCTGCCGTGGTTTGCCGGTTCGCATCTCGAATAGCGTCCAGCATCGCCCCGTTCGCCAGCCTCGTGGCTTCCTGGTCGGCTAGTCGGGCCGCCTGCATCTCAGCCAATGCAGCCAGGACAGGATCCGTCTGATCCTCGCTCGTACTCGTGTTCGTCCTCGGTGGCACCATGACTCTGCACAAGTTACACAAAGAATGAGTTGATCAGGCCCACGCCATGTGATCACATATGCATTATCGTAACGCACACCAGTCAGAGTGAACACAAAGTAGACACGCAACGACACATCCTAAATTATTGCACTACATACAGGCTTTTCCCTAGAAAGTGCTCTGATACCATAAAATGTAACAGCCCGTGTTAACCCGGTTTGTTAACACCATATCGTATTAAGCCACGCTTAATTAAAATGCGGAATAACTTTTTCTTTAATTCAATTATGACGTCATTAACTTAACCAGCTTGATTACTTAATCATTTTCATAAAAATACTGCCTGTATGTAAATTGCAAGACAACTAACTGAATACCTCGTACATAAATATAAGTGAGTATCTAAAGCCACAGGTCTACACAAGTAGCCTGGGTCAAAATCCTGATACTTTAATTACAGCATTAAACCAAAAGACAATAGTCAAACCATGTGGCATGGACAAACCCCATGCTCACCAAATAAGGCAACAATGCCCACAAACAGTCTCAACATGATAACATAAATAAAGCGGAAAACATAACATAACAGCAGTCAATCCAGCAAAACAGCATATCATCATATCAACTCAACTCGGGCCTCCTGCCACCTGAGCCCTCAACATTACCTGATCCTGAAATAAGCGTCCCCAAACGTGGGGTGAGATCTCTAACAAGAAATCTCAGTAAGACAAGGGGTCCTCAAGGAGTCTCCACCCCAAGCTCACTTACATGTGTAATATAAGTTCAAAAACAGTATTTACAATATAAGTTCCAAAACTATGCGATGCAGCAATTAATCATGTCATGTGTGCATATCAAATCTACTGGCCAGAGAAATGTAGGAATACGTCTATGCCTACATGAGTACCAGGACGCTACCTGTACCTCACCACAGCCTCACCATCTTGTATGTACTACATACTCAGGCTTACCGTATAGGTGGACACCACATGCATATCATAATAGCTCATTACATATAAACAGCTCAACAGCATTTCAAAATAACCAAAGCATGTAACACAGCATGCATAAACCCATCCCCATGGGACATGGTGGAACATCAAAATGGCTAAACCGAGGACACGAAAGCTTACCTTGCAAGCTAGCTATCCAAGCCAAGAGTCTAACCACTCACTAGTCCACAACCAGCAGTATCACAATCTGATATGGACCATTAATAAGTCAATATAAATGCATCACAAGCATACAACTTCAAAGACTACGCCTTTCCTTTACGTTTTACGTCTTAAGGCTTTCATCAAAGCCATAAGCCCTTAATCATATGATTCGGACTTAGTCCATTTATTATAGAAGTTCAACTTCCTTAAACTAGGGTCCACACACACCCCATAGCTTACTGTTCATACAGTAAAGCTACTGTCTGCGCAGAACCCAGGATATCCGGATATCATGAAGAACATATCCGGATATGCCATATCCGGATATCACACTGGACATATCCGGATATGTCATATCCGGATACCCAGGTCCCATATCCGGATATCACTATCCGGATACCATATCCGGATACTGATATCCGGATATCTGTTCGACAAATATCCGGATATCTCATGACAGAATGCAGTTTCTGCATTTCGTGAGTATCCATCCCAAAGGTCCAACTTTTAACACATGTATACGTTAAAGCATGCATCTTTAAGCATATTTAGGTTCACTTATGTGTTGGTTACATGTTAAACTCATTAACATACCAAGATACCACCTTTAAACCATAAAAACACATGATCAAGTTAAGGTGACTTACCCCAAAGCTTGGTCAGTAGTTCAAGGTGACTTTGGAGCTCTCAATATTGCACACAAGTCCAGCACACCCAAGGACACGAAAATGCCACACCAAAGGTTGGTTCTTGGCACCAAAGGAGGCTTCTTGCAACCTCTAATGGTATGAACAATGGTTCATAACCATGGAGACAACACCACAACCCTCAAACCTCACATGCACAGAGGCAGAACACTCCCAAGAATGACTTTCCACACTCACAAGGCACCCACACCCTCGCACAAGGTGTTTTGATGAAGAAGAAAGGGTAGGAACCAAGCAAAGGTGAAGACTTGGCTTCAAGAATGGTGAGGGAGGCAATGGAATAGTGTTTTCCTCACAAGGCAGCAGCCACTCACGTAGGGTAGTTAGGATATCTAGGGTTTTGTGCCAAATGGGTCTATTTATAGGCCCAAGCACTAATCACACAGTATTAGCCTTAATCGCAAAGTAAAATATATTGATCCCAAACTTTGGAATCTAGACCTACGCATTTTTCTAAGATTTGTCATATTTTTATTTTATTTTTCGGAGCACCTTTCCGGTACGCGCTTTTCCATAGCCAGTATCAGTTCTGGCATCAGATTACGTCATTTTGACTTGAAACTTGTTTTACAAGTCCTACATAATATTCTAGTACTTATCATGCATTCATTATAATTTTCCGGGGTACTTTTCCGGTACGCATTTATACCGAGTAGCAGAACCGGTATCTGCGCTTTTCTTCCGAAAAGCGACTTTCAGCATTTTTACTCACTCAATATAATTATCTAAGCCCATTAATAATTATTAGGGTCAATTATGGAATTATTTCCTAATTAACATAATTAATTCACTAATTACCTTAATTAACGGTGCGGGTTCTTACATTAAGGCCTTATAAACTCCACATTAGTTACACATTCAACTAATGTGGGACTATATATCTCAACACGCCCCCTCACACGAGAGCCCATTGGGGTTGAAGAGTGTATGATGCAACAGGCCCAACCTACCTGTGCTAAGAGAGTCCACAAGAGAAAGTGGGGGACGGCGAGTCTCTGATACCATGTAAAGAACCTTGGGATACACCACCCCAAAAGCTAGCTCAAGGGGTGGGAGTGTATCCCAAGGTTCTTTACAGAGTTCATTAAAAAAATTGATTAAATGATGTCTATGGTGAAATATTCATGCTTTCCTCCTTCCTCTCCTCTAAAGAATTGCTCTTCTGCCTCTCCAAAGGTATCTGGTCGCACAAGAATGATCAATAAACCCTAACTTATTGTGCCTTTTAAAACGTGAAAGTCCATGGGCTTTTTAATTTACGGACTGCTCGCTATGCCCATGAAGAAAATGACGTGCTCACTTAAGCGAGCAAGCTAGCGAGGAGAAGCAAACTTATGATTTTTCTGGGCAAGCCAGCAAGCATAAAATGATGGATTTTTTTATCTTTCTTGGCTTGACTTCGCCTTCTCCTGGGTTCCTTTGATCCTCATTGCTGTGATTTAGCATTTTAAACCCGAAACCAATATAATTTCATGTCAGAATCATGTTCAAACATTAATACCTAAAGTCTTTTGCATTTATTAATTTTTACTATGTTCTTGACCACATTCATCATTATTTAACATGTCTTTGATCCTAGAAACATAATGTCTTTGACATTTATCAATTATCAATATTGACTATCAATATCTGGGAATCAATTAGCATCCCATTTCATCATATAATACATGTTATTACCAAATGGTGGTAGCTCAGTTGGTGTACGAGAGTTGAGCAGTAGAAAGGAAAGGGTTTCGTTTCGATTCTCACCACCTTTGGGAGGGACTTAAAATCTTCAAACTTGACCCACCCCGCACTCCAGATTTGTCCCATAGCCGGCACTAGTAGTCGAAGCTTGTATGAATACTAAAAGAAAATAGGTATTTGGAGGCTGTTTAACTGAGGTGGTTTCTCTTAAACCACGTCCAATTGACACATAGAGGCGATTTTTTCGGCCGTTCAATTGACTCAAGGAGGTTTCACTTCAACCGCTTCCAAATGTATACTAGAAGCGGTTAAAATAACCGCTTCTATTTACCATTCAGAAGCGGTTACAACAAAATCATCTCTAATTGCTACCTTCAGAGGCTGTTAAACCATAACCACCTCCAAATGTATATTAGATACGGTTAAAATAACTGCCCTCATTGACCATTTAAAGGCGGTTGAGGTATAATCGCCACTAAATATAGCAATTAGAGGCGGTTTTGATGTAACCGCCTCTGAATTGTAAATGAGGCAGTTATTTTTACCGCACCTAGTACACATTTGGAGGCGATTTCATGTCAATTGTCTCAAAATGTACATTAGAGGTGGTTAAAATAATCGCCTCCAAAGCATATTTAGAGGCGGTTCATGGTCTATAAGAAGTGAGATTCAAAGAAGGAGATCTCTTTGTTCAGTCGTTGAATTATCCTCAAATTTGGTCAGTGTGTTCTTTTCTTATAATACTTTAATATGATAGTTCAAATTTTTAAGTTGAATCATCTGGTGTTATATATAAATTTTGAAAGATGGTTCTTGCACATTGAGAAAAAACCATCTCACCTTGACTTTGAACTCCCATACTGGATGTCCCTTGTTCCTCCTTCTCCATTCCCTTCTATATAACAACCCACACTAAAACACACATATACAAAATTCAATAAGCTATTTATATTCAACTAATAAAAATTATATTAACTAATCACTGTCAAAAATTATATTAAAAATAAAAGTTTCAAAATAAAAACTATATTAACTTTTAAAAATAACAATTTTAATATTAAAAATTTAAAATTAAAATTTTTAAATATTTGGATGCGGTTATACGTTATTTGGAGGCAGTTAATATAACTGCCTCAGAATGTCTTTCAGGGGTGGTTAAAATAACCGCCTCAAATTGTCATTTGTAAGCGGTTAAAATAACCACCTCAGATTGTCATGTAGAGGCAGTTATTCCAGCGATTTGTGAAAAACGTCACATTTTGCCTCAAGACGATGGTAAACGAGGCGGTTCATGAACCGCCTTAGAGGCGGTTTGAACCGTCTCAAAATGCAAATATAACCGCCTCTATAAACCAATTTTCTTATAGTTACCGAGAGGAGTCCACTCATATATATATATATATATATATATATATATATATATATTAAGGAAAAAGTGTGTCATTTTAAATGACACACCTTATATCCTTTCACTCTCACAAAGAGGTGAGACCCATATCTTTAAAAAAAATTCCCAACTCGCTCTCCCATAATTTATCTCTTTCTCTCACTTAAAATGACACAATTTCGTGTCCTTTAAAATAGTACATACTTTCCCCATTTACTAATTATTCACCACTATAAACATAGGGAAAACTATTTGTGCTTTAAAAGGATTTATGTTGTATCATTTTAGTTTTTTTACTCTATGTACTCCCGGTAGTACATAGTTATAACATAAAAAGTTATTTTTTCTCTCCTTAGTCACATCAGTTGACATGAAAAGTGAAAAAAAATAACTTTTTATATTATAACTATATAATACTGAAAGTACATAGAGTAAAAAACTAAAATGCACAACTTACATACTTCAAAAACGACACAAACTAAACCGATAAATATAATATGCGAAATTTCGAGCACAAGTGTACTATTTACCCCCCGCTAATCATACAAAACAAACTAAATCTACCATAAACTAGTCGAAGCAGAAAAAGTTGCATACCTAAAGTACACATGCAATACCCTCTCCAATAACATTATTAATTGCAACTCAGACCTCGAAGTCTCGAACTACGTGCAACCTTAAATAGAAAGCAGACTTAGTAAAGACTTGTTTAAAACTGCACACAGCTATTCATTCAGACCTACACACCATTTTTGTCTGTTGCGCAATCATTCACGGGAAGCGTTATTGGTGCAAATAAATTGCTAATTGCAACTATTCATGAGCCACTCTACATATAGTTACTTGTATTTGTTTATAAAAAGAATTTATTATCAGAAAGTTGGAGATATCAATTGGTGGATGGAGTCTATTTCTTTTTTCTTTTTTTCTCTTATCTTCTTAGGGGATTTTATCCATTCTCATGTGAGTACAGAACAAACAATATTAAATCCTTATCATTTATACTCTTAACATTTTTGTTTAAAAATAAATAGAAATAATGCATTGAAATCATGAGTTCTTCATTTGATAATCTAAGAATAAAATAGTGTAATAAAAAATGGAGTTTGCATCTATCATGTCACATGACAAAAAAAAAAATCCTACACACATAATATTGTGGGATCCGCACTTTTTAAAGCAAAAAAAAATTATGGCACGCAAAACGAATCTCTATAACATTACACAATCATTTTCCTACAATATAACTCTTATAAAATCCATAAAAAAATATTATAGATATGCATTATTGTAATAACAAGACGAGTCAACCTTGAGTTATGAATTTTACTTCAAATGATTAAGCTCAAAATACACATGTTATCCCCTCTCTGGATCAAACGGCTGCTGTAAGAAAAAGGCAGGCAATTAAACAAATATTACAATAATAAAAGGAAGACATCTAAAAATAGATATTATGTCTACATGTTTTCATACCTATTATGGATCTGAGTGAGGCCCACATTAATAGAAAGTCTAAATAATATAAGCTCAAAGGTAAGTACTATAAATGTGAGCTAAATAGTAAAGACCACATGTATGACTGATCTTTTTCTAACCTTATTTTATGCAACCACATAACGCACACACACCCTTTAGCTAAGGCCGTCGTATAGTGTGTAATAATTCGCTGCTCCCAAGATACCTAATTCATAGGTATCTAGAGAGAAAACACAGATCCAACATCAATTACCTAACCTCCAATTAGACATCTCTACCTCAAACAGAACAATATCTATTATAATCATTTTTATCCACCACTATTAGATTAGAATCTCAACCAATAAGGAATCTCGTGAAAGAGAGGAAGAGATTGTGATCTAACTTTTACAAGAGAAGTAAATACATAAAAAGAAAGGACATAATATTCTATCCCACATTAAAAATATATGAAATAAAGAAACGATAGCATACGGTGAAGTTGGAGTGGGAAATTTTTTTTCTTTAAATACCCTCATTTCATTGCCGCTAATATGTACACCTCTAAGAGACACAAAATTAAAAGATGAATATGTTTTTGTGTATTGGGAAAAAGCTGCAACATCTTTGTAGCATTTCATGTCAAAAACTTGTTTGTCATAGCAAATCAGGTTTCTTCTTATTAACATATTTTTGTCGCTTCGTCCTTCGTAGGGCAAACCCTCTATTGGTTCAAATTGTCTATTTTGTATCTCTTTCATTTTTAGGCTTTGGTGTTCTCAAAGCTTTAAAGCCTAGAACACCCTCTTTCACTCCTAAAAACTTAGATTTATTCTTCACCTCTGTCTCAGCCACAACAGTTTCAAGCATGTCAACGATTGAAATGGAGGTTTTTTCAAACACCCAACTAATCATTATGACCATCTTGATGTTCATAGGAGGTGAAGTTTTCACCTCCATGGTAGGTCTCCATTTCATTAGGTCAAGATTCAAAACCGAACTAGATAAAATAGCTTCTTCTCATAGCAATCTAAGTTCTACAAATCCCATAATTGTTGATCAAATTGAGTTAGGTGTGGTCACAAATTTTAACCAAGTAAGTTCATTACCTAAACCCAATGAGTTTCACAATGAATCTCACGAGTCTTTGGGTACCACAAGTGAAAACTTGAGGTATTTATCAATGAAATATTTGGGTTATGTAGTTTTAATTTACCTTCTATTTGTCCACGTTATTGGGGTCTTAGCGGTGTCAATTTACATGTCCGTTATTTCAAGTGCTAAAGAGGTGTTAAAGAACAAAGGGATTAAAATGTTTACATTCTCTGTTTTCAGTGTAGTTTCAACTTTTTCAAGCTGTGGATTTGTTCCAACAAATGAGAACATGGTTGTTTTTAGAAGGAATTCAGGTCTCCTTCTTCTGCTTATTCCTCAAGTCCTTCTTGGGAACACATTGTTCCCTCCTTGTTTGAGATTCTCAATATGGTGTTTAGGGAAGTTTTACAAGAAGAAAGAGTGTAAGTACATTTTGAAGAAAACACAAGAGGTTGGGTATAAACACTTGCTTCCAAGAAAACACTCTGTTCTTTTGGTAGCTACTGTTTTTGGGTTTATTTTGGTTCAAGTTATATTGTTTCGTTCGATGGATTGGAATTCAGAAGCTTTGACGGGGTTGAATGCATATCAGAAATTCATTGGCGTGTTGTTTCAAAGTGTGAATTCCAGACACACGGGAGAAACCATTGTGGACCTGTCAACTCTTTCGCATGCCATCTTGGTCTTATTTGTGGTCATGATGTTAGTCTCTCTCTCTCTCTCCACAAATAATATATATCATTTTTTGAAAGGTAACTTTAGAGGAAAAAATTAAATAAGGCAACACATTTTACTTTTATTTAACATCTTAAATTTTAAGAAATTAAAGATTTAAGAGTAAATATCATTTTTGGTTCTCAGCAAATTTCACGATGTTCGCCCGCTTTAGTCCTTAACAAATAAAAAGGCTATTCGTGATCCTAAGAAATTCAAAATTATCCATTTAGTTGAAATCGTGATCCTCACAAATTCAAAAAGTACCAATATTAGTCCCTCTGAGGGACTAATATGGGTCTTCTTTGAATTTGTGAGAGAATACGAATAGCCTTTTTATTTACTAGAGACTAAAGCGGGTATCGTGAAATTTGTTGAGGAAGTATTTACTCAATAAAAAGGCTATACGAATAGCCTTTTTTTTTTTACCAAAAAAAGAAACTCTTTTCTATGACAAATTTTAATGTTACATGAAATATTATTTCACCTATATGTAAGCAAAAAAAAAAAACAAGTTGGTTTTTTTTAGGATTAATTTATTTATTTTCATTAAAATGTCCCTTTGGGATTCCGAATTGTGTGGTTTCAAGTAGAGGGATGCAGTCATGCAGAAATTAAACAAACAAACAAAGAAAAAAGCTTTTTTCCTTGACCCTCGAGTAACTTGTAAAGCTCAAAACGAAGAAAAAAAAATTCCAAATTAATAAAACTAAAAAAACAGAAAAGAAAGGAAAAAACCACAAACACACACAATAGAAACGCAGGTCCATTGCATGTTGCTCTCTCCTCTTAAATACATTACGAAAGCAGCCAGCAGATATAGGCTGCCCCAGTTTGCAGTAGATCTATATCCACCTACCACATAAACCGTGACAAAATACTAACTTGAATTTACATGAACCGCCCCTTGCATGTTCCTAAATTTGAAATCAGCATTATTACGCAATGATTACATTAAAATAATACACTTTTTCCTCCTACGTTAAGAGAAAAATTTCAGTGGTCCCGGATCACTATTTACTCAGCGGTCCAAACCAATCAAAATCATATAATTAATAAGAAGAGAAAAATAATTTTTTGTCCAAATATCACTTCTTGAATAAAAGAATCACTTGCGACCTGGAGCATAAAAAAATATTCCCTAGATTTTGTATTTAAACTCTTCTTCCTACACGTCCCATGATATCTATTGTCACCGTCCTAACTAATCATTTCCATTTTTCAATTATATTCCCATAATTTGACTTCTCCTTCGCCTAATAAAAAAATTGAATTATTTTGCATCCCCATATATATTATAATCCAATCATTGTTATTATAATACTGCAATTATTCCAGAGTGAATTTAAGATGGAATAAATACTAGGTTTTCAAACATAACTTATATAACCGTCAAGTATCAACGACAAGTCAATCGGCGAAAAAAATGTGAGGTAAAAGACGGGTCAAATAATAATAGAATTACCTAGAAAATGTCTCAAATGTTGACAAAGCCACGCGGTATGAAAGTATTTGTTAATCCTTTTAAGTAAAACCAAACAATTTGTATTTCTTTGACGCGCTAATTTTCCTTCTTTCTATTGTTGTTAAATAAAATAATGTGTATTTACAATTTTATTTACCAATATATATATATAATGGGAAATCATTGTCTTATATTGCTGTAAGGAAAAGTTATATGCAGCAATCCATTATAGTACTGCAAGTAGTATATAGTTATATGGAAAAATGTTTCTGCACATATATATATATATATATATATATATATATATATATATATATATATATATATATATATATATGTATTGAAATATTAAAAATTTATAAATATAAAGATTATTATAACCCGAAAATAAATTAAAATTTCAAAAATATCATAATTTCGCACGAAAACAACGTCGTATTGAACTGCAGATAAGTTATCTGCAGTAATTGCAGAAAAAGCGAACCCCTAGTTATAATATTAAAGTTATTTTTTTTTTCTATTTTCATACATTGTTGGCTGATGTGATGGAGAAAGAAAAAATAATTTTACTATTATAATTATATACTAATCATAATACATAGTTATAATGAGTTGCTACAGATAATTTTTTCCAACAACATAATAAAAATGGAACCCATATATAATATTGTCTTGTTGTAGGTAATTAACTAAATAACCAATGATATGTATATAACGTGTGCTCACATGAACAGGTACCTTCCTCCTTACACTTCTTTCCTTCCAATGGAAGATGATGAGCAGGACTCAGAAAGTTGTGAGAGGATGAAAAAAAGAAGAGGAAAAGTTTTGGAGAATTTGATATTCTCGCAACTCTCCTATTTAGCCATATTCATCATACTCGTGTGCATTACTGAGAGGAAAAAATTGAAGGAGGATCCTCTCAATTTCAACGTCTTGAATATTGTTATTGAAGTTATCAGGTCAGAATTCTATTAATTCCATAGACATAATTCGTTTTTATTCAAAATTATAAATTGCGTAACTTTTTTTTTTTTTTTTAAATTAACTGAACCCTTGAACTTATGTTAATTGAAAAGTTTCAGTACCTAGTTCATTCACTTACTAATACTATAACTAGATTCCATATTTCATTTTCGAGAGAATTTATTAACTAACTATTTATTTGGATTTTAAAAAAGAATTTAAATACGATTTATGTTTAATTTTTTTACACCATAATTAAATTATGTAATATCATTAAAAGCATGACTATTAAAATAATTATTTGAAAATATTATTCTTTTAATAAGACATTAATACATTATGCATGATAGTATAAAAAGTTTTACACGGAAAATAAAGTGAATCAAATTTAATCTTAAAAATAAACGACAAAGCTCAATAATGTTGTATTTTATTGAGAATGTCATGTTACTTGTTGCATGACAAAAAAAAGTATATATATAAATAAATAAAAATTCACTTGGTTATTATGAACACACCACCTTGACAAAAATACAAACAGGTGATGGTTTTTGTCAATGGGCTTGTGGTCCCCATTCACATGGACATCAAACAAAATGGTCCATCCATGACACCATTATTTCTGAGCTACTTCGTCGCAATTAACGGTGCCCATAAGGTCCATTTATAGAAAAATGGCAAATATTGAAAAGAAAAAAAAAGTTGAACAGCTAATTGCATGCATGTTGAATTTTTTTGTTTTAAAAAAATTAAATTTATTTGATTTTACAGTATCATAATTATTTAAAAAAAAACAAATATTTAATTCGAACAGTATACAACAATTTTTCTATGAATAATATTTAAATAAAATTTTAGAATTGATTATTATTACGTGCTACTTCTGATATGGGGAAACATGCTCTTGGACTATGATACGGTAGTACTCCCATTAAAGGAGTGATATATGAATTTTTTTTTCTCACTCCTCTCTTCTCTCCTCAATCTTTGCCCCACCTTATATCTTGTGCGTCGAGAGCGCCAAATTCCATATCCTGATATGGAATTTAATGATTTCTTTTAGAAAAAAGAATATGTGCCGTTAAAATAAAATTAAATTCGAGTTTAGTAAGATTGAAACAATATATTTTTGTTTTGAGCAATTGATCTAATAAATTTTAAAAAACTTTACAATCATATTTCAAGATGAGTTTTACTTTTGTAAAATATATTCTCTTGATAATAATTTTTTTGAACATGAATTCATTTTGTTTATTTGTATGATTAACATATGCGTATTTGATGTAAACAGCGCGTATGGAAACGTAGGATTTAGTACAGGATACAGTTGTGAAAGACAGTTGCATAGAGAACCAAAGTGCCAAGATAAGTGGATTGGATTTTCTGGAAAATGGAGCGATGAGGGAAAGATCATTCTCATAATCGTCATGTTCTTTGGAAGGCTCAAGAAATTTAATATGGACGGAGGCAAGGCATGGAAGCTCCTCTAATTCAATACTTTACCTAACAACCATTTTAATTTCATATATATATTTTTTAAGTGTGATCTTTCGGTTTCATATCCCTCATGGATACAATGTAATTGTACAGTATTTAAGTGTGCAAGGGGTTGTTGAGAGAGAGTGTGGAGAGTGTACAAATATAATGTCAACTTGATAATTTTCTAGTTTAAACTTAATTCATATACAAAATCTTTCTAATCATGGCCCTTCCTCTGTTTTCTCTCGGATTATTCTCTTGCCTTGGAATCTAGGATAATATATAATAGGACGTGTTAGAACCACTAACCATTGAACTTTGAAAAAAGAAAATAGCTTTCTCACTTTTTCTTTTTTGGTGACATGTGATTATCCTTGAGGCTTATAATTACAATCCCATACGAATCCAATAGATGGAAAGATCAATTTTAGAAGACTTGGTTTCTCTAGATGGTTGTTACCTTGCTAACATTTATGCAAGTAAGCGTGTAAGTATACGCAACAACAAGTAATATAGGATTTTTTTGAGTCCCAGTTATCGTCCCCACAAGAATATTTTGGCGAAAATTTCAAAACACAAAGTGCAAATGTTTAAACTAAATTTATGAAAAGAAATATAAAAGCAAAACTAATCTAAAATAGTACTGACCATGTTGCTCTATTTTTTTAGAATTTTCTGAGTTAATATCTTGAGCTCAAGAATGAAAAATAGTAAGAAAGCGATTCAAGTATTGTTTTGTCTATTTTTGCTATAAAATGATTTTTATAAAAAATGTAAAACAGAATGATGATTTTTCAAAATCAGAGGAAAAACTGAGTTGGTAAAAATATTTGGTAAAATAGGTTGAGCTTCGGTTTACCTTTCCCACAGCAATGGAATGAATGCCAATTACAAATTACTAAAATTTAATTCTCAGTTAACAGATCACTTCTTGTTGGTTTTAATCTCTTAAAATCATTTTATCCCAAATAATCATTTACAAATCACTATGCTAAATAAAGTAAGGATTCATGCATTTCAAGTCCAAAGTTACATGGTGGCTGTCTTCATCTCTGAGTGACAGCCCTCGAATGCTCACACATTCAAGTCCATGTGCTTAATACATTTTCAGAATTAGTCACCTCTCGATGACTTCTTCCTAACATAACATCTACCATCAAGCCTCAATGACTGAATGTTTAAATACAAAACATCGCATTAAACAACCGAGAATACAAAATTAACAAAAGTAATCAACAATCAACCATCACTGAGGTTCGGGTAACCTAGACCCAACCTTAAAAGGTTTAGCTCATACCCATAATAGTTGAGCTACAAAAATAGCAAAATGAAATGAAAATTACAGAAGAAATAAAGTGCAGAAAACGTAAAATACAACACGAGTCCTATTCACCAGAATAGCCTCGGTACTATACTAACATGCTCTAATCCAAACAACATAAACTCCTTTACAATACCAGAAAACATAAAAATAAGCTAAAGAAAAAATGGTGACGAAGAATACAGAAGACCAAGAGAGCCTCACATCAACTATATATTCCTCCTGTTTTATAGCTCTCTTCCCTTGCATGCACGGTCTTTGGGCCCCACACCAACAGCAAGCATCCACACACTTCTTCCAATCGTGCGATTCCTTTGCACAGGCAGTAACCACACTCCAAAAATCGCTTCAGCCACCACTCCTAACAAACTCCAGCTCACCCAATCAGTTAGGGGTAGTGTTTGACATTTTTTGTTTGAGTCAAAATGGCTAAGGTCAGTATTTTGGTTGAACGCTCACTTAAGGGACCATGGGTGAGGGCTAATGCTCGATGGTTAAACCGAAACCAAAGACCGATATGGTTTGGTGGCTCGATTTGTAAAAAGGAATCAAAATGGACGGTTTGGTATTGTAGTTGGATGGAGGTGGGTTTGTTCACACAGTGAGTGCTAGGATTCGCAAGTCTCAGCCTTTGTTTCCACGTTGCTGAGTCTTTATTTCTTCCTTCTTTCTTTTCTTTTTCTTTCTTCAACTGGACTTCTGACTTGCATTTCAAAAGTCCAACCCACTTCATTTCTTCTTATTTTTTCTCTTCCTTTTTTGCTTTGGAAAGTATTAAGATGTGGGCCTGAAAACAAAATGAAGCCCATTAACACTTAAATCAATAACATTTCAACTCAATGCAATTTGGGGTATCTATTAACACACAGAGTATTCTTTTTTTACATTTTCATATTAAAAACCATATGTTTTAAGTCACATTTCATGAACTTATCAATGGTTAAGGTTATGATCTTATTCCTTAACACAATTTTCTTATTATTAATTATTTGGGATTCTCAAATCCTATTTTGTACTAGTAATCAATAGTAACTAATAAATTTAATATTTATCCAATAGTAACTATTTAAAATTTAATTATAACTACTAACTAAATTCTTATTAGTCATATATAAATTAAAGGTTTATCATCTATCATTTAACATGACCACAGAAACTTTCCTACACACACAACATTTTGTGGGGTCCGCAACAAAAAAAAAAACTCCGGCACGCAAAACGAATCTCTATAATATAGCGCAATCACTTTTCCTACAACATAACTCTTACAAAACCCATAAATTAAAATAGTAGTGAGTATACATAGGAACGAAGAATGTCTCAGAATATCTATGGCACGAAGTCTCTAGAACTCTACAATATCCATTAAAACTCGAATTGTCAAGCTGGGCCAACCCTGAAGGGTGAAGTATGTCCATTGGGTTGAGAGAACCACATTGGTCATGGCCTAATGGGTAAGCAATTCATCCACTAACAGCGATAGGCTCATGAGCTCATCCATACAAATCGTTAGTTGGTACAAAATGCAGGAATACAAGGTCAGGTGGTGTCAACTGGATTTAAAGTTGAGGAATACTTTGGAATACTTTAGAATTTATATAATTCTAATAAATATGTCATATGATGTTAATTTTTATAGAAATCTATTGATCAATGTCTTCAATAAATATATTAATTTTTATAAAAAAAAATATCCAATAATTTTGTGACGAAATTTTCGTTATTTGTAATGTAGAAATTTCGTCGAAAGTATAATCATTTTTAGTATTGTGAAAAGTACATAAGTAATCTTGTTAGAAATTTTAAATTTAATTTAATTTGTAAAATATAATAATTATATTAATTTTTAAAATTAGATAAAATGGTAACTCCCAAACAAGGAAAGAGAATAATATCCTCAATTTTCTTCCCTTCCTTTTCCTTCCTCCCCGATCCCCTTCCTTCTCTTTCCGTACAAACTCCCAAACAAAACCTTACAATACTTGATATACATTTTCATTACAACCAATGGCCACTTGGCCTTCAATGGACAGCAGGTACCAACCAAGTGGTTCACGAGTTGAGATAGAGAATCAACATAACCTCCCCCAGAAAAGGGTTTGTTTCCTTTCTAAAAATTTGATGCATTAAGGTCACGTAATTTTTTTTTATATTTTTAAATATTATTTAATAATATAATGACAAATAACTAATATATATATATATATATATATATATATATATATATATATAGGGTTTAAATTTCTGCCGCGACTGTACGTGCAACAATCAAATATTATATATATATATACGTGAAAACATTAAATATATATATATATATATATATATATATATATATATATATATATATATATAACCTCCCCCAGATAATATGCTTGTAAATCATAGCCATACACATATCATTATTGTACGTAAAGTGGGTACAGAAATGATTTTACCGGTATATATATATATATATATATATATATATATATATATATATATATATAATTTTCTGTGTATTGGGTGTAAAATTAAACTTGTTTAATGACAGTATACAATAACAATGATTAAAATTTGTAATGCTCGCAATGACAACAGGAACAAGGCATAAAAAAATGTTACAAAAGACTAATTTTAAAATAATTGCAATAATACAGTCACGAGCGACTACAAAACAAACCACCTACCCTCCACTCTTTGTTTCTGAAATGTGTCTGCCAAGTGTTTGAGAATTTGTTCTGAAATCTAACACGTCTCACTCACTGTCTTTCTACCCCTTTCATCCTATATATCAGAGCCTTTAAGCAAAACCAAGCTTCACATACTTCAATTAATCTCTTTATTTTATTCTTTTTGTTGGCTTTCCACAAAAAATGGTTCCAACCCAGTCACTCAAATATGCTCTTATGCTCTTTTATTCTACCTTTGTCCTTAACTTCTTAGCCATTCCCCTCTATGCCCTCAACATTGGAGCTGAAACCACCGGAGTTGCTGTTTCTGTGGTAAACATTAACTAAGTTTAATTTACATTTAACATATAAAATTAGCACTTTCTTAATTCTCTTTTTTTTTCTTCTTATATATTCATTCATCTGCAGAGCAAAGAGTGTAGCAGACAATGTGAGTCAAGTTTCTGCGCAGGTACATTCCATTTATTTGATTAGATTAAGGTTTAATTTGTTAACCATGCCGTGGTGGCTATTATAAACAAATGTACTGTCTAATTTTGCAATGACAGTGCCTCCATTATTGAGATATGGCAAGTACTGTGGGCTTCTGTATAGTGGATGCCCTGGGGAAAGACCTTGTGATGGCCTTGATGCTTGTTGTATGAAGCATGATCAATGTGTAGGAGACAAAAACAGTGAGTTCTATTAATATCTTTTTAATTGAAACATCTTACATTATGACTTGTATTCCAGATTTAAAGTCTTGATCATGATATTAATGTGTCCTGCTAGGGGTATAAATAAGCTAGGTTAGGCTAGGTGCTTTGGCTTAAATAGGCTAAGTCCGTAAAAAACCTTATGCTTGACCTAACTTGTTAACCTGTGTAGGTCCAAATTACATGTCTGGAACTTTATGCCTAACCTAACCTGTTAACCTATGTAGGTCCAAATTACATGTCTGAGTTGATTTATATTTAAAAAATAAAAGTCTTTGTCTAAGACTAATTATAATATAGGCCGGTCTGTAATCTTATAGGCCCGACATGTACAAAAAAACCTATGGCCTGCTTTTTAAATAGATTTTTTTAAAAAGTTTAGACGTGTTATATTTAACTATTTGTAATAGGTCAAATATGATCTAACATACGCTAATGGACCAACCTAACCCATTTACACTCCTATCTCCGGCATATGTCATGAAGTTTAGGGACATGTATAGAAATTAATCTTGAACCTTCATCTAAATAATTCAGTTTTGGATAATTGATTCTGAACTTGGTAAGTAATTGGCTTGATTATGACCCTTATTGCATCTCTTTTCCCTCACTCTGCTTTGAAAATCATGGGAAGTACTGATTAATGGTGGTGTTATGCAGATGACTACCTCAGCCAAGAGTGCAGCCAAACATTAATAAACTGTATGAACGAATTTAAGAACACGAGGGGCCCTACATTCAAGGGTAACATGTGCCTAGTGGATGATGTTATTGAAGTGATCAATGTAGTCATGGAAGCAGCTTTGCTGGCCGGAAGAGTTCTCCATAAACCCTAGAGAGTAATGTTGCCTGCATCTCAACTCTCAAGAAAGGAGATATTTTTTCTGATTTTTCTTCATATTGTTTTTGGTTATTCACTTACCAAATTATTCATGTCCTACACTTAATAATGTTTTTTTTTAAAAAGAAAAAGAATTTTCAAAACAAGTATAGGATATGGCCTAATAAATTTCTTTAAAAAAAAAAAAATGTTGAAAAGAATATGCTGGTAGCAACAGTGCATTGATTCATGTTAAGTAGCAAGAGATGTTAAATCCTAGGCTTTTATTCATTAATTCTCTCTCTTATTGATATTAAATTGGTATTTTAACTTTCTTGCTTTAGTTTCCTTATCTATTTTACATCTGAAAATTTTAATTGCGTGGATAAAGTAGGGAATAATTTGTGATTGGGTGTTTAGAGCTCACTTATGTGTTGATAATGATATCTATTGTGTTTGAAGTTTATTAATAATTTGTATAATTCATATAGTTCAGCTATTTATTCAGGGTTATATTCTTCTTTTCTTATACATAGCTTTTTCTATTTTTAAAATGAATGGAATATAGTGCTAAAACTTTTTCTATCTGTAATTGACTCCTAAATTTATTTATTTTTTATAAAAGATCATTTTCTTTTACAAAAGGGTTTTTTTTCCCAGGTAAATTTTGTTGGCGACTTATTTTTTTTTATTTTAATTTTTCACCATGACATCATGATCCGGTTGTGATACTAAGAAACAAAGATAAAAAAAAAATATATATATATATATATATATATATATATATATATGAGGAAAACAAGCAATACAAATAGGATCTACTAAAAAATAAAATTCATGGAGCCCACCATATGGCAATCTTGAGAGCATTCAAGCTTGGCCAGATCCTACCAACATTCAAGATAGGCCAAAATCTATCGCATGATAATTACATGTATAATTAGTGATCCTTAATAATCCAACCAAATTGGAGCATAAATGAATACAAGATTGAAAAAAGGAATTGATTGAGCCCACTAAGCCAAGATCGAGAGCATTCAAGCTTGCCAAAATATATTGTAGGATAATTACATGTATAGTTGATCTTTAATAATCTAACCAAGATATACATTTTTGTCAAAAATTAGTGTAAAAATATAAAAACTTACATTTTTACGTTTTTACTATAACGGTGCGTGTTAAAACTCAAGTAAAATCTATCCTTGGTAAAAATTGATAGAAATAAAAATAGATACAACATTGAAAAAAGAAATTGATGACCACTTTAGTAGAGTTTATACCCATGTAATCAATATCCATTAAAATACTAACTGCAATCATTAAGAAAAATATTAAAATCATTCCGTAAGGAACTATAGGCAGAACGAAAATTAATCATACACATAATAAGCTAACTAAAAGAAATATTCATTAGGTTATATTTTTTAATTTTAATCTTTCACCATCACATCGTGATCCAATTGCGATAATAAAAAACAAAATAACAGAAAAGATGGAGAGACTTATAACATATTTCAATGACAATAGAAGATTAATACTAATGTAATAAGTGTTACACAAACCATGAGAGACTTTTCAGCAATTATCTTTCTTGAGTTGATTCAATTTTAAATTGATAGGGCTTTATATATTTTTTATTTTACATTTATTATTGTGATTTTATCAGATTATCATGCTGTGCTTGTTCATACACCTCACTAGCAAAATGACAAAGGATTAACTAGACTTTACGCCCCTCCCCCCTTAATTTAAAAGACAGTATATCATCAAACCATATGAAACGCCACAATCAAAGCTCAGGGTTTTTCCATGTGAAAAAAGAGAGAAAGAAAAAAAAGCATATTTTTTTCTTTTATAATGATATCTGTGCATATGGCGCAACATATGAAGACACTGAGAACATGCATCTTAGCCTAGCCTACATGGTACACCCCTTTCCAGCTGGCCAAAAGTATCCCAAACTCTTTGATCAAAAACCCATGAGTGTGACATCTAGAGGACTTCATTCTTTGTCTCTCCTTCCTCCGCTCATGAAACCAGTGTCTGTTTCCAGCCAGTTTATACACTTTGTTTAGGCTCCAAGGGTGGCAATTTTGATAACACCCAACTTGGTGAACCATTAAGCCACAATGCTTCACCACTTTCCTTGTGCTTGAAATCAGGAGCTCTCTTATTTTTCTGAAGATCAAAATGAACCATTCAATCAATAAACAAAATCTAATAAAGCGTTAAACAAACTTTAGCAGATTTAAAACCCAAAGGACAAATCAGAAAATGGGGTTTACCTTATTTAATCTATTATCCCACCATTTGGTTGGATTTTTCACCAAATCATTCCAGGACTCATCATCTAAACCAAGTTGGGACACATGTAATAAAACATAATATGGTTATAAAACAGATAAGAAGAAAAAACAAATGGAAATAGGACATTAGGAATATTGAGTTGCAGAATCCCAAAGAAAAAAGAAACGAATCATTGAGCAAAACATAAAAACGGAGACCATCTCCAAGCCACAAAAATTAAAAAATATTGATTCGTTTTGAATTTGGCACGAATCCAATCACACTGAGAATCCCTTAGTAGTAACACTATCATGCATCACAATTATGGTTATGATGCATAGGAAGGTCCTTACGAACAAGCAAGTCAGTTATTCATACAGACCTTTAGTGTTCTTTGCTTGTTTGGATTTAACAACCGGAACATCAAATTCCAATCCTTTCAGTTTAGATAAAACCCAAGTTGGAGCCCGGTTAAGCCACAGCACTTGACCGGTTTCTTTGTGCTTGAAATCAGGAGCTCTTTCATTTGTCTGATGATCAATATGAACCATTAACTCAATAAACAAAATCTAATAAATAAACTTGTTTAGATTTAAAAACCCAAGGACAAAGCAGAAAATGGGGTTACCTTATCTGATCTATTATCCAACCATTTAGTTGGATTTTCCACCAAATCATTCCAGGACTGATCACCTAAACCTAGTTGGGATCCATGTAATAAAACATAATATGGTGATAAAACATATAGGAAGAAAAATGAAATGGAAATAGGATATGAGGAATAATAAATTGCAGAAGCCCAAAAAAACATGAGAGGTTGAACAAAATATAAAAATGGAGAGTATCTCCAAGCTACAAAAATAAAAAATTGAATTTGTTTTGAATTTGGTATGAACCCAATCATACTGAGAATCTCTTTGTACCAAGTCTGTCATGCATCACAATTATTCTTATGATGCACAGGAAGGTCTTTATGAAAAAGGAAGTTATTCATACAGACCTTTACAGTTGTTTGCTTGTTTGGATTTAACAACCGCATCATCAAAGTCCAGTCCTTCCAGTTCAGATGAAACCCATGTTGGAGCCCGGTTAAGCCAGAGGGAAAGACTGCCATCCTTACGCTTGAAGTCAGGGTGCCTTGGATTCACCTACTAAGTGGATAGAAATATAAAAAGATCCCCCAAAAAAATTCGTCAAAGAGAAAAGGATACCCCAAGTGATAAGTCATCAATATCTACCAATTTATTCAGTTTTCTGTCACGGAAATCACTCCACTGGTTCGGATTATCTAGAAGGTCTCTCCAAGGACTCAATGAAGAGTCTGGGTCCTTCTTTGCACTGGCTGTAAAAAAAAATCGGAATGGAATTTTTGGAATGCTCAAACAACCCAATTAGCCAATTACTATAAAAAAGAAAAGAGTATGGATCTATACTTACTTATTGAGCGTTTCAGTTCAGGTTTCAAATCAATTGCAATCGTATCCAATTTCTCCAGGAGCCATTCGGGAGTTGAGCTATTGACAAAGAGTAATTCACCATTTGTCTTTCTTTGAAAAGCTGCACCTTTTGGATTCTACGACATTAAGTTGCACCAAATTTCATAAACAAATTTGAAGGAACCATCATCATTGCCAGATAGTAGAGGGGCAAATCAAAGAGAGAAATCCCTAACCTTTGTTGAACGAACATCCCACCATTCACTGGGGTTATTAAGCAGATCCTTCCAAGATTTGTCTATGTCATGCTCGTCACTTTGCTTGGAACGGACATCCTTAGTTGATTGATTGATGTCATGCTTTCCACTTGCTAATAAGACAGAAATAACATATTTCCAAAAACATGTTGAGTTCATGGAAGTTATGGCTAAAGCAAGCAGCACACTGTTACAAAATTTACACTTTCATTAAATATCCTTAGTACTTGCTATCTTGCTTCATGTTAAATTGCTCTGTGAGGTTCTTTTCTGGTTCTGTTTTGGAGGATATCTTTCCCTCGATTCTTCTTCTAATAAAATTTCTTTAATTTAAAAAAAGGAAAGATCCTATCAGAAAAATAAAATGAATAAAAAAGAAAATATTATAAAGAAATTTCAGTCACAATTTATTTTGGATGCATGACAATAAGGGAGAGTGACCATTTTGCCACGCTTCACCAAATTATTTACCAGACTGCCACGAGAATAGCAAAAATTCCTGGAATGCCACCCGGCATAATTCGCTACACTGTGCAGCGAATTATGTTTGCAAGTAATTCGCTACACAGTGTAGCGAAATATGGAGTGTCAGGTTGCACAGTCAGCAAAAATGACACGTGTCAAGCTGACAGTAATTCGCTACACAGTGTAGCGAAATATGCAGTGTCAGGTTGCACAGTCAGCAAAAATGACACGTGTCAAGCTGACAGTAATTCGCTACACAGTGTAGCGAATTATGCTTGTTTTGCTGCCAGCTTGACACGTGTCATTTTTGCTGACTGTGCAACCTGACACTGCATATTTCGCTACACTATGTAGCGAATTACTTGCAAAGATAATTCGCTGCACAGTGTAGCGCGAATTATGCCGCGTGACATTCCGGGAATTTTTACTGTTTGCGTGGCAGTATGGTAAATAATTTGGTGAAGCGTGGCAAAATGGTCTCTATTCCTGACAATAATGCTACTGCCCCATTTTTCCATTCCGAAAAATTAATTATTCATAAAATGATATTAAAAACGTGCTGCTAAATGATTACCAGAAGCAGTCAACATTTTACCTTGCTTTGATATATTCTTTTCTTGGGGATGATATCCTGTGACAAAGTTGAGGCTTTGTACCATAACCTAATATGATTAAATCAAAGATGTGAAATTTTACACACTAAACAGCACATATAACAAACAATACATGAGACAAACATAATAAGAGCAAAAGGGAAAGTGCTAGCTAAAAACCATCTTCATAAGTAAAATATAAAGAAACCTGAATATTATTAGTCTGAGCAGTTCTTTGATCGAAGTGAGGTGGATCAGTACTGAGTTGTCCAGCTATATGGATTATATCATTTTGTTGAAGATGGGTTTGTGCAGTAAGAGCCAAATCACCCTCAAATATCACCGGAATGCTTATATAAAACAACCAACAATTAAAAAATAAATAAATAAAAAAAAAAAATTGAGTAAAGAAAATGAAAGAGAAATGCAAAGGAGGAATGAGGGGAAAACACTAACGAAAGGTAAGGAGAAGAAGGGGACTCTTGGCGCGTGATAATGGTGGCAGCATAGGTGCTTCCGTCGTCACAAGTTTGAAACTCAACCGGCGTATGAACCTGACCGATGAGGTTCACGGCATTCGCAACCTTTGGCTGAAATGGAATCTCCGTCGGCCTCGGCCTCACCGGCACGGATTTCGAACTCTTCCGAGTGGCGGCGGAGGCGGAGGCGGAGGAGGAGTATGATCGGAGAATGAGAGCTGACGCACGGAACATTCGCCGCACTGAATTCATTTTCAATTTCGTTTGCAAAACCCTTTCCCTCTACCTCCACTGTACCCTACACCGAAAATAATATAAATAAATAAGAAATTAAAAAGAAAAATTATTTTTATTTATAAGGGACAATTATATTGCCTATTTAATTTGATCTTCTTATCTTTATTATCGTTAAATTAAATTTAAATCAATGATCTCAACTCTCAAATTCTTGATTCTCTAAACCTTATTTTTTTTAGCTAATTACATCTTTTGTTTATCTCTGTTTCCATTGTCGATATAAATACAATTTAGTGGTATAAAAAAAGGGAAAAATATTTATCTTTTAAAATGAGATAAGTTGTGTTATTTCATTCTCACAAAGAGGTAAGACTCACATTTTTTTTATTTTGTACTCTCTTCTTTTATCTATATCTTTCTCTTTCTCTTAAAATAACAATTTTATATCCTTTAAAATAACGCACATTTTTATCATAAAAAATATGTTAAGGACAAGAACACTAAATAAATAAGTAATATAATTCATTTCTTTATTTATATATTTTTAAATTTCTTTAAATAAATTAATATTTGAGTTGAGAAGGATTACAAAGACAATACAATTTTTATTACTAAATTTTTAATACAGTGTGAAATAATCTCATGTGAGTTAATTCAGTGCTTAATAATTATATTTAAATAAATCATAGCATATATATAGTTATACCTTTTTTTAATTAATTATAATAATAATAACATTTTTAGTTATATATATATAGCTATCACTTCTTTTCAACACTTCTTCATGTTTATTAACAAAAGGTGGAATACATGTGGATTAAATTTTAATTATAATAATAAACTCTTCAAAATTTACTAACTTAAAATTTCACCTTTTAAATAGGTATATACAAAAGGATATATTATTCTTATGTTGAAGGAAAGAAATTACCTCATATTGTAAAAATAAAAGTATAAGTGGGACCCAGATATAAGAGGAGAGAGAAAAAAGAGTGGTTGGACCCTATCTTTTTATGTGTGTAGGAAAGTTAGTTACATAACCCATGTATAAACTCTTTTAACTATTTTGTAAGGGATATGATATCGTGACACCCAAGTTATGTTACACCGATGTGACACCCAGTCAATCTCACCGTTACATCGCATATGTTGATCCAACGGTTATATTAATTTCCATCTTTGTATGGTCATGATTTCTCAAATTTAAAGTGAAAGCATTAAATATGAGAAATCATAACCATACAAAGGTAGAAATAAATATTAAATATTAAATTTGGGAAATCATGACCATACAAAGATGAAAATAAATATAACCGTTGGATCAACATAAGCGATCTAACGGTGAGATTGACTGGGTGTCATATGGGTGTAACGTAACTTAGGTGTCACAATATCCTATCCCATTTTTTAAACACCTTTTTCTACCATTCCCTAATTTTTTTGTTGGTAGAGTTTGACTTCGCATGCATTAAAAGAAACTAAACAAAATTTCATTTTGTGATAAAAATTTTATGCAAATATTAGGCATATGATACTCTTTACTAGATTCTCACATGTTATAATTCTTTACGTGTCTATATTACATACCAAATTCACTACTTAGGATACAGTAATCAATTTTTTTCCATAAAAATGTGTCACATGTCATTGATGAACGTAATTTGTTACCGGTCTTAGAGAATTATTTCAAAATTACAACGTAGATAGTAAAAAATTTGTTGACGTGATATTTAAATAAAATTATTTTCAAAAAATGACAGTCGATGTTGCCAAAATTTAAGAGAAACAAGACATGGTTTAAACAAGAACCATTTACCTGAGATTTTTATTTGATCCAAAAGAGGTTTCCTTTTTGTGTGTGGTGGTCATTGACTGATTGGTGAAGAAGCCAAAAGCAATAGTAAGTTGAAAGAATGGAAGGAAAACGAGTGTCAACATCATCATCATCATCAACAAGAGTTCCTCTGCTGAATGTGAATGTGAGTGAGAGTTGCACATTCCACAAACCCACATCCAAAATCCATCTTCTCATAACCTCAATGTCTCTCGCTGCAGCTTTAGCCTTTGCATTCCTCTTCTTCTCCGTCTCATCACCACCATCAACATCAAACGCAACAGCTCGTCCTCTCACTAACCTCAAACGACCCGTCGTTCTCCTCATTTCCTCAGATGGGTTTCGTTTCGGTTACCAATTCAAGACACCCACACCCAACATTCACCGTTTGATCCAAAACGGCACTGAGGCCGAAACGGGTTTGATTCCCGTTTTCCCAACTATAACTTTCCCAAATCATTATTCCATTGTCACTGGTCTCTACCCTCCTTACCATGGCATCATCAATAACTACTTCTTCGATCCAATCACTGGCGAGAAATTCACCATGTCAAGCCACGAATCCAAGTGGTGGTTGGGCCAACCCTTGTGGGAAACTGTTATAAACAATGGGTTGAATGCTGCTACTTACTTTTGGCCTGGTTCTGAGGTAAAAAAAGGTTCTTGGACTTGCCCTTTTAAGTATTGTAAGCATTATAATAGTTCTGTTCCATTTGAGGATAGGGTTGATACAATTTTGGAGTATTTTGATTTGCCTAGTGATGAAATCCCTTCATTTATGACACTTTATTTTGAGGACCCTGATCATCAGGGTCATGAGGTTGGACCTGATGACACTGAGATCACTGAAGCTGTTTCTAGGATTGATAGCATGATTGGGAGGTTGATTAAAGGTTTGGAACAAAGAAGGGTTTTTGAGGATGTTACTTTTATTTTAGTTGGTGATCATGGCATGGTTGGTACATGTGATAAAAAGCTCATTTTTTTAAATGATTTAGCACCTTGGTTGGTGATTCCATCAGATTGGGTTCACTCGTATACTCCCTTGCTTGCAATTCGTCCTCCTCCTGGTCATTCTCCTGCTGATGTTGTTTCTAAGATGAATGAAGGATTGAGCTCGGGGAAAGTTGAGAATGGGAGAAAATTGAAGGTGTATCTGAAGGAAGATCTTCCTCAACGGCTTCATTATGCGGCGAGTGATCGGATTCCGCCGATAATTGGTTTGGTTGAAGAAGGTTTTAAGATTGAGCAGAATAGAACAGATAACAAAGAATGTGGCGGCGCGCATGGTTATGACAATGCGTTTTTCTCCATGAGGACCATTTTCATTGGACACGGCCCTCAATTTGCGAGAGGGAGGAAGATACCCTCGTTTGAGAATGTCCAGATTTATAATTTGGTTACCTCTATCCTCAAGATAAAGGGTGCACCCAATAATGGTTCTGCCTCTTTTGCAGACTCCGTTCTTCTACCAGGTGCATAAAACTAAATATTTTTCATTGATAGCTAAGCTGTATCATAGTGTGTTCTCTACTCTAGGAGAGATGCTCAGAAATATGAACATGATGAGATGTTGCAGAAAGAATTGTTATTCTATTATAACCTGTATTTTCTTGGGATTAAACTACTTGCACTTTAAATTGCTTTAATTTTTAATGTGTTGATGGATCATCCTTATTTCGTAATGTTAAGAACCAATTCAACCCAAAAGTTTAAGCTATTGGGTGAGGTTACATTAATGGTTTTATATATCTCAACATGCCCCTTCACACAAGAGTTCACTGGGCTTGAAGGGTGGACAATGCACAGGTCCACTTACCTGTGCGAACAAAGAAATTCCACTTGAAAGAAAGTGGGGGGGCGGCGGCGAGGATCGAACCTGGGACATGAGACTCTAATTCCATGTTAAGAACCAATTCAACCCAAAAGCTTAAGCTGTTGAGTGAGGTTATATTAATGGTTTTATATATTTCAACACGTAATTTCAATTACACATTACTAATTTCCTTGTGCAGTTTATAATTCAATAAATACTGTCCGCATAAATTTCATGTTTTCACTTTCTGTAATAGGGCAGATGTAGCATCCCAGAAGGTCCACACATCTCTTGGACTACCAGATCGTATAGCAAAAGGCTACACATACTGGCTCACAGCTACGCTACTGTGTTTCCATTTGTTATTCTATTGTTTTCATTAGCTTTCACGTGCTATTTGCATGTTATTCTGTTAGCATTCTTTGGGACTACGAGCCCTGACACCTTTAATATCTGCAGGTCTTGTATAAATAGCATTATTCCTTAATACTTATGTGTGTTAAAAAATTTGAATTTTAAGTTCCTATCTTAGACTCCTCATTTATATTAGGTACTAGGAAATAGGAATGGTTCCTTATCAAACTTCAAAGATTCGTTGACTGGATACACTTGCAAGACATTTTCCTTCTATCTGGTGTTGAGTTCTGTAACACCTTCCTGTCCTACTCCCCTCTCTTTTGCTGGCAGAGTTTGGCTATATGATTCTCCCTTTTTTTAGCAAAGATAAATTATGAGTTTCAACTTTTCAAAAGCTCATCCTTGTCTCTTAAATACCAACCAGCTATTTCTATTATGGCTACTACTGGCACATTCGTGTTGGGTGAGAACCTACTTCCATATATTTGAGCATCTCTCTTCAATATGTGATTCTTCCATCTATAGATACCCTTGTTAACTTCGGCATGTCATCGAATTGTTCCGATTATGGCATCTCACTGAACATACTTTTTAGTTCAGTTTGAAAACATTTCATTAGGTCTTGGATGTAGTTATTAAGAATTGCCTTTCGTAATCAAACGTAGGTAGGAAGTGAATGTTATCTGAATCAAAATTTCTACTTGAAGGGTGTTTGGTTCGATACTTTTCATTTTCGGGAATGCTTACATGGAAAAGTTGGATTTCCATGTAAAATACTTCCATGAAAATATGATTTCAAGAAATAACATTTTGTTCAATATTCTCACACTGTCATTCCCATGATATGTGGGAATCCTACATTCCCATAGCATAAATATTTTGTCATTTGTAATGTTCAGAAAACTGACTATCATTCGATTGGATTGCTGCTAGCTGAGGCTATTTACTAGAAACATTTGGGATAACCCAAATGCTATTCATTATTTCTGGGAATATCATTTTACTAAAATAGGTACTACCTTTGCATGTAATGCATATCACTTATCCGACACATGAAGTAGGTACATCAAACCCCTGCAAAAAGTTTTAGCCTTTTTTTATGCAATGTATCTTGAAAATATTGGATTGGATGCTAGTCATCTACAAATCATTTATAAGTCGTATAATGACGAAGAAATGAAATGAAAAAAGAAAAATAAATAAATAAAAAGGAAAGAAAATTCATGAGCAAAGCTTCCTTGAAATGTCTAGAAAAGTAATTGTCAATTTTCTTAACCAAATATGAAGAATTAAAGCGACATAGCTTGCCGTTATCAACTTTGTTTAATATAGAAAATTACTTATTTAGATCTTTTGGTTTATTGTTATCTTAAGTTGTGTGAGAAAAGTTATCTCGTGTAATAAGAGAGTAACAAAATTAATGGTTAAGTCTCAACCATAGTAAGACCCCTAAACAAAATTAATGGTTAGATCTTCCGCCTTCTTCAAAATTGGGAAACCAGATAGTTGCCTATTAAAAATTGATTTTGTTTTTTAGTTCTTCAAATTTGTTTTGTAACATAAATGTTAAAAACTGATTTTAAAAATAAAAAATAGAAAATTTGTTTGAATATAAAAATTTATTTACGAATTAATGAATCTTCATATATGAAACTGCCTAAAATAACTTTCGCTATCATCTCTAAATTGTTCTTCCAGATTAGTTTTAAAAACTAAAAGTCAGTTATTATTTTGAGAATTATTTTATAAATTAACATTTTTCAAATAATTTTATTATTATTATTTTTTCTAAAAAGTAAAAAACTGTTTTTAGTGGCAGAAATCATACAGCCCATAGATCATAAATCTCCTTTGGAATAAAATGGATAAACAATTAATATTGATTAAATAAAGGGAATAACATCTATCATTTTAAAAGATATAAGCTTATATCTTTTTAGATTCTAACCGTTGATTTCCGACCATCAACGATTATAATTTATTGAATCAAAATTATTAATTAATTAATAATAAAATTGACCCATTAAATTTGACCTATTAAATTTGACCTAATAGATTATAACCGTTGATGGACGGAAATCAACGGTTAGGATCTAAAAAGATATAAGCATGTATCCCTTAAAAGGATACATGTTTTTCCCTTAAATAAATTTATTGAAAAAAATTTATAATTTTTTTTCTGTTTGTATTGCGCTTAGGTAGTTTTTGATCCATTAAGCATATACTACGACTAATTAATTCTCCGATCTGATCAAAGGACAAGTTAGTTGTGTAGAAATTGAGAATTCAAAAAGATATTTCCTGTAATTTGGCTTCAGGTATTACTTTCTCTTTATAGCTTTGTTTCATAATAATAAATATTTTTATAATTGATTGTTAAAGTCTAAAATTGTTGAAGAACAACAAAGGAAATTTTTTTTTTTTTTCAAGTAACTTGGATGAAATTCTCGTTTGCTTTAGATATATTAACAAATAAATAAAAGTCTGAATACGTTTATCAAAAAAAAAAAAAAATCTGAATATAAATATAGTGAATTTTATGTAAGAAAAGTGAAAAGGAAGTTGACCTTGCATTTTTTGTAACGAATTTGTAAATACTCTTGTGGCTGACACCTGTAAAACTAAAGCGTCATGATTCGAGTTTGTCTCCGATTCTCCTTCCTTATTTAATTTAAGTGCTCATAGTTTACATCTCCAACAAATTAGGTAAATGATAAAACGATGATAGTTTAGTTGGTGTCAATCAATTGAGTAAGTAGGAGTGAAAATATATGTTTAATTTTTTTCAGTATCATCTTTGGAAAAAGTTTAAAGTCTTAATACTCGCACCAAATCAGACTAATTATGAAACGATGAACCAATTAGAATGTCTAAAAAAACAAGTCAAGTAAATAAAGAGGGACAAAAAAGAAAGAAAAAGAAAAGCAGGTTTGTGAACGTTGTTTTTATGCAAACATAATATGAGAAAAAATAATAGAGATAATATTTTTTTTATATACTTACTTTCTTTTATCTATATTGTTAAATGCCAATCTTAATTAATATTGGTAGGAGATAGAAAAGGTGAAGATTGGTTAAGATAAACCATACATCATTAAATGGAAAAATGTTTTTGCAATTAATGCAGATAAGTTATCTGTATTTATTCCCAAAACGACGTCGTTTTAGTATTAAAATCTTAAAAAATTATAAATATAAAGATTATTATAATCCTGAAATAAATTAAAATTATAAAAACACCGTGATTTCCACCTAAAAATGACGTCGTATTGAGTTTAATGCAAATAACTTATCTGCAGTAACCGTAGAAAAAGCGAATCCATCATTAAATGATAATAGTTCAATTGTCGTCTAAAGAGATGATATTATATGTTCAACTTTCTCTCGTACTATTTTTTTAGAAAGAGTTTAAAACTTATTTAAATATTTAAATGTCTGTTTCGAATCGGACTAATCAAGATAATAATCCGATTGAAATATATATATAAAAAATTAGCCATATACCAAAATAATGACATTAGTATTTGTTAAGCGGCAATGAATACATAAACATAAATAACAAAACGAGGAGAGTTTGGGTAAGGTGGGGGACAGAGCCCAAAACCAACGAAAATATCAATCCAAACATGGGACTTGGAACCATTTGGTTCGCACGATCTATCTGCTTCTTTTCTCTTTCTCTTTTCTCATTCAGACACACGCACACTTGTTCCTGTGAGTTGTGTCATCTCATGAAGCGCTATCTCTAGCGCTCTTTCATTGTCTTGTCTTTTTGTTGTGCAAATGGCACTTGTTGATGTTATTCGATTACAATTTCAACCCCTTCGATTCTCTTCTTCCTCTTACTTCATAACTCTCTCACCGCCACCCTCACCTACCTCTGCTAAGAGGTTATTCTCTCCTGCAGCGCCACTTCCTACTCGAAAGCACTTTCTTTCTTTCTCTCCCAGAAAGCACTTTCTTTCTTTCAAGGTCACTTTCAATATTCTATGCATCCGCATTTAGGAGTGATAAATTCAGTAACTTTATGGTACCCCTTGTGTTAAACATGCTCCAATTACGCATTTACGCTATACCCATTATTATTTTTGGTCCTATGTTGCAGATACCAAAACAGCTTAGGTCTTAAAACATATTTTCACACTAATTGTTGCTACAATAGAAGAATTGGAATCATGTTTGTGTATTTTGATATTTAGTACTCAGTACCAGACATTCACACATAAAATAGTACTTGTCAATGCTATAGAATAGTAACAATTTGAGAAAGTTATGCTTTAGTGTGCTCTCTCTATTGATGTGATGCTATTAGTCTATGATGATCACCTATGAATTGTATATTAAGATGAGCTAAACTGCATTATGGTGATGTTTTTATCGAGTGATTGATGCTTTGTTGAGCTGTAGCCTATAGCACAAGCAATTGAGTGCTTTTTAGTTAGACTCTACAACTTCCCCCCAACCTTATCTTCAGAAGTAGCTTCTTGACATTTGTTGTAATTTTACCTCCATTGGGACTGTAAAGAACCTTGGGTTATACCATCCCAAAAGCTAGCTCAAAGGGTTGGAGTGCCACATTGGTTGTTTTATCCCAAGGTTCTTTACATGGTATCAGAGTCTCGCCGTCCCCCACTTTCTCTTGTGGACTCTCTTAGCACAGGTAGGTTGGGCCTGTTGCATCATTCACTCTTCAAGCCCAATGGGCTCTCGTGTGAGGGGGCGTGTTGAGATATATAGTTCCACATTTGGTTTGTATGTGCAACTAATGTGGAGTTTATAAGGTCTTGGACTCTCCCACCCTTTGAGCTAGCTTTTGGGGTGGTGTATCCCAAAGTTCCTTAAGGGACATATGTAAAGCATCACGGATGGTGCTAATTCTCTTTGTTGCTTACTAGGGTTATTATAAGCCAGCTAAGATGGCTTATAAATTGTTGAATATTTCATTTACTCTTATATGAATTAATGCTTTGTTTCTTTTTTTCCTTTTGCTTTTTATTGATCAAGAGTTTGTGTGTGAAATAAGTTAATTATTTTGGAACACAGTGCAGAAATAACTCTGGGCTATAGTAAACAAATGACTACACTTTATTTTTGTTATGTTCTTCACTGTTAGCCAATTCTTTGGGTTACTAAAGCCTAATGTACTTTTCTCAGAGCTGTTGTTGGTTTTTACTCACTTCACTTCAGGTATGTGCAACTGTTGCTGAAACTGGTCAGCCGAAATGGTGGGAAAAGAATGCACCAAATATGATTGACATTCATTCCACGCAAGAATTTCTGAGTGCTTTAAGTCAAGCTGGGGATAGACTAGTTATTGTTGAATTTTATGGAACATGGTGTGCTTCTTGCCGAGCATTATTCCCCAAGGTCGTCTTGCTTCCAGAATGTCCCCCTCTCATTCTAATATTTAGTTTCTGAGTAGTTTTTTCTTTGTGCTGCAAAAATATCTGCTCTCAATTTCATTCTGTTGGTTACATGTTTGAAATTAAAAATGTGGCAATATTATCATCAATCTATATGTATCTTGGTCATCTAAATACTATATTGTGTATTGGCTGGTGTCTTAAATAGTGGATAGTGACTTTGGTCTCAATGGTTATGAATGTTCTGATCTGGATGCTTAGCATTCCATTCTATGCCATGCTGGTCCTGCTACTCGAACATGAATTTGAATAGGATCTGGAATTCTTGCTGATTATAAAGTGGCTGTGTTTGAGTTACTGTCTGCAACTGTACCTTCAAAAGATATTTCTCAATTTGAATTAGATATTGCTAGTGGCCACATAATTAGACAAATCTCCTTTTGTCAAAAGAACTTCCCTTCCAAAAACGATTAATAACAGTTATGTAAATGGCTGGATCATATGTCTAATGTGATTAACATGGGTAACATGTTATATCTTGGTTCTAGGAGTGGTACAAATCTGGCAGTTTACATATTTTTTTCTTGGGACAGGATCCGTTTACAAATTTTTTGGATTTTTTTTACAAATTACATTGTATTCTCCCGGGAGAACATAGTGTAGTTTGTAAAAGTTAGTATTCTCACGGGAGAATATAGTGTAGTTTGTAAGAGTTTGTAAACCAAAAAGTTTGTAAATATAACCTGCCCCTTTTTTCTTTCCCCATAAAATTGCAACCTTTGAATTGCATCACACAATTATTGAATAAATGTTCTGTTGCCATTGATTGACTTGCTTTAGAAGCCTCTTGCCTGTCGCATTTTCATCTTCGAATTTTTATTCGTGATTGAAGATTACTATATGAGGATATAACTCCTCCTTGTCTGATTCTTATTGGTGATCTAGTGATCCACTTTGGTGCTTACAGCACAAGATACCAGAGGGAGAAAGACAACTTGATTTACTAAACGTTATCTATATGTGGCAGGGAAATATTGGTTTATTTACACCAAAGTAAAACAATTGTATTCACAGCCAGAATATATTTATGTTTGGATCAACACCAACAACACCTTTATACCAAACTAGTTGGGGTTGGTGGCCAATGAATCCAAATGGAGAGCATATTTATGTTGAGATGATACTTTCAAATTTGCTTTTATAAAAAAATATATTGAATTTGCATGCTGCTGAAATTATATTACAGCTCTCCTGAGTCCTGATATCTTTGACAAATGGATCTGGCAGCTATGCAGAACAGCTGAAGAACACCCTGAAATTCTTTTCCTGAAAGTGAATTTTGATGAGAATAAGCCTATGTGCAAAAGTCTGAATGTAAAAGTACTTCCTTACTTCCACTTTTATCGAGGGGCTGAGGGTCAGCTGGAGTCATTTTCATGTTCACTTGCCAAGGTAATTCTTACTAGTTAGTTCTGGTTATGCTTATGTTAGGAATCAAACGTAGAAGCAACACTCAGTAGAATGAAAACTGGTAATTCATTGCTATAAAGCAGTTATCAGATTGTCTGAAACAAATACAGTGACAGAAATGACAAAAATGAAAGAAAGATAGCCTGGAGCATTCTATAGGCTCGAGTCTATCCCAATTACTCTCTTTACAATTTTCTGATGCTTATATTTATACTGAAACTTATCCTTCCTCCTTGCCAAGCATTAATATATACCATATAACTTGGAGAAAAAGTTGCTGAAGAGCTTAAAACTGATGAATAATGCTTTTTAATATCGCCAATACTTAGGTATTTTTGCTTTTAGCATCCTGCATTGTTCGCCTTAAGGGCTAAATTGTTCAACAATTGGCCATTAACTGGTTGCAACATGATTATGATAATAATGCCTATTTGAATGTATGGCTGGTTGAATTCAGAAAAGGGATAATCAAGTACATAGAAGCACATATGTTCACTTATCTCTTTTCTTCCTTAACAAGACTTGCCCGGCAAAGTGGGTAGTGTATATGCCTAATAGTGAAGCAAATATATGATGATGGATAAAGATACTTGATAGTGAAAAGATACTGTTGAGATGTATAGTCCCACATTGGTTGTATGTGCAATTAATGTGGCCTTTATAAGGCCTTGGGCACTCTCACCCTTTGAGCTAGCTTTTGGGGTGGTGTATCCCAAGATTCTTTGACATGGTATCAGAGCCTCGCCGTCCCCCACTTTCTCTTGTGGAATTTCTTAGCAAAGGTAGGCTGGGCCTGTTGCATTATCCACTCTTCAACCCCAATGGGCTCTCGTGTGATGGGGCGTGTTAAGATATATAGTCCCACATTGGTTGGATGAACAACTAATGTGGAGTTTATAAGGCCTTGGGCACTCCCACCCTTTGAGCTAGCTTTTGGGATGGTGTATCCCAAGGTTCTTTACAGATACATATATAATAATGAATAGAACTTAATTATATAGAATGCTGGGAGCCACATAAATTCAATTTCATAACCAGCTAATGGTTCTTTTGAAAATTACAGTTTCAAAAAATAAAGGATGCCATCCAGACACATAACACAGCTCGATGCAGCATTGGTCCACCAAAGGGCATTGGTGATCTGCTTCTTGAACCTTCATCTGTTCCCAAGGATAGACCGGCAGAATCTGTTTAAGCATAGTACCTCTACCCACGCATCTCTAACTTGTAAGTTGTTTCACAAAGGGATAACCCAAAGAAAGCTATGGTCCAGAGAAACTTATGATGTGAAGGATATATATATATATGTGTACTCTTGTATATTTACCCCCTTCTTTTTTGTTTTATGAGGATATCAAGCACAATTGTTTATTCTGCTTCATTCTTGACCATTCATGAGCTGATTGTAATCAAGTACCTGCAAACTTCTGTGAAAATGAAATGTTAGTTTTTAAGTTGTATTTAATTCAGAGAAACATTTGTGCATCTGTAAGCTGAATCAGTGGCCTAGCTACATCCAAGCCAGAAGGTGCCTTGGCACCTGCTTGTTTTTTTTTTTTTTTTTACTTATTATATAATTAATTATAATTAATTAAAGTAAAAATTATAATTTGGCACTACCTAAATAGAAAATCAAATACTCAATATAAAGTAACAACAAACCATCTAAATGCAAACAAATAATAAGGAATGTATAGTATGAGGATTTTTGTGTTTTACCTTTTTTTTATTTTTTATCCTGTATATTTTTTTTCTACTTTATTCTAATCAGTTATATTATTTATTCTTACTCCTATTATTTTAAAAAAGAAAGACTTCTAAACTTATCACAAAAATGATGAGTTGACCTATTTTAAATTATGGGCCCAATTAAATCAAATAAATACATTTAAAAGTAGGAAAAAGGGTTTGTCCTTTTAAAAGGACACAAGGTTGTATCCTTTTAGTTTTTGACACTATATCTTACCTGTAAAACATAGTTATAATATGAAAAATTACTTTTTTTTCTATTTCCTCAATCACTTCAGCTGACGTGGAGAGAAAAAAAAAACTACTTTTCAAGTTATAACTATGTCTTACCGATAAGACATAGTGTTAAAACTAAAAGGGCACAATTTGTGTCCTTTAAAAGAATAAACACTTAACCCTTGAAAGTAACAATTATGAAACCAAATGAATAATGAGACTATAAAGGGCCGACCCAGTTCAAATACCCACCAAATGAATAACCGCGACCTGACACACCACGGCAAGCAAGCTTACCGCTGAGCCAAGCCGGCCCTTCGTGTATATAATTATATAAGTAATTATGGAATATGAAGGTCCATTGAACTATTGTGTTTTGGGTTATTGCACACAAAGAATAGTCAAAAACTTAATTCTCAAATGTCAGAACTTTCCTTCGTGTATATAATTATATAAGTAATTATAAATGAGCCCTAGCTAAAATTGTAAGTTGACCCTAGCTAAAATTGTAACAGTGATAACACATGAAGATATGGAATTGTTTTCCGTATGACTAGATAACATATTTCTTCTTAATTTCTTCTTCTTCTTTCATCTTTTTCCAATTGAGTTTTTCTTCTAACCTTTTTTTCTTATTCATACTCACCACCTGGAACCTAACCATTTTGCGACAAGGCACGATGTTTCGTTGCTTTCTTCAAGATTTTACGGATACCTGTTTTTGGAATATGCATTGGTAATTATATTGTACGTAGGCGAAAAAAATTGATTTATATTTTTGAACCTTATAAAAGTGAAATTTTTTGTCTTTGCTGACCATAATTGTTTATTGGGTGTTTCTAACATGAGTGAAATTCACACCCCCTTTATTTTATTAACTTTTTGTTTTGTGGTTGTAGTTATTGATTTTATTTCTTTTGAAAAAATGGAGTGTTATTTTACGGGAAAACGACCATAATACTAATATCTAACAAAAGTATGTCCGACTCAGAGCAATTTCTGAATGAATGACTGGTGTAAGACAGTCAAACTTGTAATGTGTCTTGACGGGATCATTCCCGTAGCTATGCATGACTTGATACCATGCCATGTAGGATCAGATTATACGTCCCGCCAACCTTACTAATGAGATTGGAGAACCATGCCACGTTCGCATTGAATCCTGTCACCTAAAGCGACGAGATTCGTATGCATGCGTCATCCAAACCTCGAGTCCCGTCATCCAAACCGACGGCTTCAGTGCCTTGTTAAACATGTCACACAATGTGACAGGAATGGTGATGATGTGGCTTGAAACCGCCACCTTTGCTGACGGGTTTGTCAGTGACGAGAAGAAATGAGAATATATTCGTCTGGAGAAAGGAGAATATATTCGTCTGTCACCAATGGAAAAGTGAATTTTATGAATGACTTTACGATGAATCACTGTCTCGACCAAAAATATTATCTTACACACGAGCTAAGCGTGGTGCAAAATCAGTAACAAGTACAAAGGCATTTTCAAGCCAGTAATAAGTGCATGTTGGTCCCGTTACATATAGTTACGGGAATTGATTTCCAAATTGGGTATATATACATCCACCCGATCAGAGAATGAATTTCTAAACATGTGATAGTTTATTTCTATTTATGTAGTTAATATGTAGGCAACGATGCTTTGTTAATTCTATTTTCCATCACTTTGCATTGTGAATTTTTTAATGTTATTGTTTAGTGTCTTAGTTATAGTCATCACAATCCTTTAGTTTTGTACTTATTGCATAAAAACACAATTCTCCAATGGATCCATTTCGTTCATTTGTATATTAGAATGGTTCTAAAATTAACGGTGTAGGCGGTTTGAGCTTCGAAGGGGAAAAGCGAGCAATGTGTATTGTCCGAGGCTTGTGCATTGAAGATCTATATGAGAACATTCGTAAGAAGTTGAAGTTGTAACAAAACACAAATGAATGTTTTTGTATACCGTCGTCCATAATGATCAGTTGGATCACTAGGTAATGGGATGGGTGGTGCTATGTTAGGAAATCTGCTCCATGCCCAAATCTGTAACAACAATGTACATCCCCCTATATCTTTTGCCCCCGAAGATATGGCCTGACATAGCTCACGAGAAAGTATTGCGAGAACAGCAGACCCCCAGCTGTATGTACGAGTATGCTCAAAGTCCCCAGCTAAGAATTGAATGTATCGATAAGGCACTACTAAACTGGACTTGTCACACATCAGAAATCCT
The DNA here is from genome assembly GCA_032173675.1 of Gastrolobium villosum. Lineage (NCBI taxonomy): Eukaryota > Viridiplantae > Streptophyta > Magnoliopsida > Fabales > Fabaceae > Gastrolobium > Gastrolobium villosum. The sequence goes on from JAVKPL010013943.1 coordinate 74,079, forward strand.
CCAAACAGACGCATCAGATAAGCACGAGGGTACCTTATCTGACCCTCGTGAGTAGCTGAATGGTCGGCCCAATTACCCCAATGATGGGTCAACCAACTCATCTTAAGATTACCTCCGTCCAAATCCTGTTCGAGTGGAGACATTCCCATGTATTGCTGAATAACCTCCTGTCAGTTCCCATACGTATACCCAGAAACAACTCGACCCTCAGTTGCTAACCCCAGGATGGCCTCAAATTCTTGTAAAGTAATAGTCATTTCTCCTACGGGCATATGGAAGGTGTGAGTCGGGCCTCCACCTCTCAACTAGTGCAGTAATAAGCCGATGGTCAACCTGCCATGAAAAAATTAAGAAAACAATATAAAGATCCGAACTGCTAACATAATAATTACAAATAAATAAACAACAATTGTTTTGACAATAGAAACATACCGCTAATCGCCTCATGCAAACCGTATGCCAGAAATCTGCACGCATTAAATGTTGCTACAAGTCTATAGGGATGTCGTCTGGGTTATGCACATCTGTGTTATCTTCTTCTGTGCAACCCTTACCCTCTGATGCACGTCTCACTCTCAAGGACTTCAAATGACCATCGTTCCAAACGACTTGCGATCTGTGCGACTGTTGCACGACCTGATCCAGTACACCCCATTCTCTGGGACCAAGGTCAATGTAGGATCCATGACTAGCCATTTTACTAACAACAATTTATAAAAATAAATCAATAAACATAACTGTCAAACAATTAAAATAGGCTTGTCCAATTACTATTTCATCAATTATACAAACAATACTTTCCGTTATAAATTACTACAATTTTCAAACAATGTTTCCATGGCCTTGTTAAATTAAATATGCCACATAATAATTAAAACACTAATTACAATAAATATTTACTAATTACATTTTTTATTGAAAAACAAAATAGAAATTAAACTAATTATAATTATTATAAATTTATTATAACACAATTAGTAATTAAATTTTACTTTATCATTTTAAATATTAATTATCAATTTTACTATAAGGTTTCTATAGCATTGATAACTTAAATATGATTACTATATTAATAAAAAATAGTTGCAATTATTAATTAATAATTACAATAATTATTATTTACTAAAAAATTTAAACTATGTTAATTATCAATTACTTTACAAAATCGTTTTCTGTTTGTAAAGTTTTATAAAATATTATGGGGAACAATCCGTTTATAAACTTTTTTGAATTTTTGTTACAAATTACATTATGTTCTCCTGGGAGAACATAGTGAAACTAGTGTTCTCTCGGGAGAATATAGTGTAGTTTGTAAGAGTTTGTAAACAAAAAAGTTTGTAAATATAACCTGCCCAAATATTATTATTATTTATTTACAAAACAATTTTATATTATGATTAATATTATATACATGATTAATATTAATGACGATTACTATTAAACACTTTTACAATACTGACTATTTAATTATTTATTAATATTTTAAATTATTTAATTCTTTCTTTCTTTGAGTTATTTATTATGATTAAATCAGTATTGATAATACAACATTTAATAGGATTAATTGCTATTATAAATATTATAAGAATATTAACACAAAATTACTAATTATAATTTTAATATTTTTAATTTTTATTATTAATCACTTATTTTTCAACACAAGGTTATCCCTGATTTTTTTTCCCCATATTATTACTATTAATTATATAAAACACAAAGTGTCATTACTTATTTTATAAATTACATTGACTAATTATTTAACCAAAAAAAAAAAAAACTGGATGTCCAACTGATTCAAATGCGAGGAACGAATATTATAAGAACCTATAATACATGCATGACAAAGAGATACATTGCATCATTCCTTCATATTTGTAAGAAATTTCAGCATACCATACTTCTTTGTCTATCTCTATCCTACGGTTAAACAAATTTAACTGGAAAACAAGTTTAGTTAGCTTGTTACATACCTGTAAGTGAACGATGAAGATGACAGGAGGTGCTTAAAATTTTTCCGCGCCGGAGGAGAAGCAAAGTAGAAAGAACATACAGACAGAAAATGAGAAAGATGAGAGGAGGAAGAGAAGATCAGACGAGAGAAGAAGGAAGAAAGAAGAAAGAAGAAAGAAGAGACGTGTAGCATGGAGCTGCAGAGAAGTCACATTACATGGCGGGACCCACCGCCAAACCCGTCGCCATATGTGGTGGGTTCAAGCCACGTCAGCGATGCACCTGAGTCTCGTCACCTCAGGTGACGGGTTCATGCCATGCTTGCACATCACATTATCTCAAACAACGGGAATGGTGATTGCATCTCCCAATCCCGTCAGTTAAGCATACATAACTAATCCCGTCAATTATACATACGACTTTGACTGCCTTACATTGGTCTATCATTTCCAAACTGCTTTCATTAAGAGATACATTTGTTAAATGTGCTTAGTACGTTCGTTTTGCCGTTGTTTTACGTTTACTTTTTTTTTTAAATGATTTTACTGTAGAGCGACAATTGCTATTGGTAATGGAATTGTTTATTGGTGTTATTTGTATTTATTTTTTTTGGGTAAATATGTGTTATTTGTATTTTATTTCATAACAAGAATGTGAATTTTGGTTATTAACTAGTGGAAACTGTTAAAGAGAAAAATCAATGAAGATATATATATATATATATATATATATATATATATATATATATATATATATGGAGTATAAAAATCTCTTACATATATCCATTAACAACTTCATCTTTTTTTGTATTTTTAAAAATTTTAAAATATATAAACACTAATTAAATGATTTATGTGGATCCAATGTCATTTAAATGATTTTAGACATTTGTCACGAGGGGTGTCAAAACGAGTTGACAGGACATGAATTTGACACGACACGAATTTGACACGACACAAATTTATCAACACGAACACGACACAAATTTTTATTCGTGTCAAGATCTTCAACACTGACACGACACTAATTTTTTGCGGGTTGACACGACACGACACAAATAACACGTAAAATAGGGTGTCAAAACGGTAATTGACAAAATTTTTTTTTAAAAATGGATCGAAATTAAAAAAAATTAAAAAAATAATAATTAAAAATAAAATAATTAAAAAAATACGGGTCAACACGAACACGAACTTGACATGAATTTTTTTGCGGGTCAACCTGAACACGAATTTTCGTGTCGTGTCTTGGTTCGACCCGCATGTCAAAACCTATATTGACACCCTTATTTGTCACTGATTATTCCATTTTTTTTTAATTGTGAAGTTTGTTGTCCCTCTATGTTAATGTTCTTCACAAGTTATACCCAAACGGCTTTGATTGCCTGCCTATGTAAAATAAAGTGACCTATTAGCTTAAAATACACATATTATATAAAACTTGAAAATTTCATGCAAATTATGCCTAAATCAAATTATATATATTTTTTATTCATAAAGACCTTATGAAATCAATTTTCATTAACATCACATGAAATAAGCTTTCATTAATATCACATGAAATAATGTTATCAAAGATCACATGAAAAGTGCATAAAATTCACATGAAAATTTTATAAATGTATATATAATTTGCACTTTTTTTACTAATTTTATTTTACATTATATTCTAAATTTTAAATAAATAACTATTATTTGTTAAAATAACTATTATTTGTTTAAATAACATCGATCCTATTACTTTGAAAATTTATTACTTTGAAAATTTTAAGTAAATTTTTTTTCTAATAGATTTGTGTAATTATGGATTTTTTTTGATAATTTAATATATCAAATTTTCTAAAATTAAATCCGGCTCCGTCACTGGCTTACTTATTTTGCTAAATTTGACAATCAACGAATATTAAAAAAAAGGTGATACTTGAAATCAATTTAACTTTTGATTTTTTTTTATTGACTCAGATCGTGTTTTTTTATTTTCTGTTCAATGAATTCTCATTCTCAAAATGAAAAATTATTGTTTTGAGTGTATCATGTTTCGTGAGAGCTTGTCCTAAATAAGCGTGTAGAGATCCACAACATTTGGGTTTGTTATGAATAGGTAATAGTCTGACCCGCCTCTAACATGTCATTGGGTGAAACAGAAACAACAATTATGTCCATGTCCTTTGCTGCCCTAAAAAACGGAACTTCTTATGTACATTGGGAGTACTTCCAATGTAATAAAAAAGCAACACGTTGTCTTTTCCATATTTAAAATATCATTTAATAAATCTAAAATCAAATCTTCAACCTTAAGAGTCATAGTAATACCTTAGAAACACTTATTGTATCCATGATCTTATACTCAGTCAAACATTCTCATATTCTACACAATGACCACTTCATACATTGACATTTCTTATCCAAGGGAAAGTATTATCTGAGATCCACCAAATTGCATTCAGTGTCATTCTTTCTCCCACTTTTCTCCTCAATAATCAGAGGAAAATGACTACATATGGAACAATCTCACAAGAAGCAGAAGTTTCATCTAATCCAAACGTACTTTTCGTTTCACAGGCCAAAGAGCGCATCCGAATAGGTCTAGGCATAACAAGACCATGGAAGGACATGATACAACTTTCACATCTCAAACTTCCATCTTCCTTCTCTGGTTCAATCCAAAGAATCAACACAAATGCTAAACATTTTCGTGCAAACTACGTGATTATAATATTGCTTGTGCTTTTTCTTAGCCTATTAGGACACCCTTTTTCATTGATCATATTAGTTGTCATGATGATTGCATGGCTGTTCTTATATTTCCTAAGAGATACCCCTTTAGTGATTTTGAGGTTTGAGATCGATGAGCGTTTGGTGGTTGTCTCTTTGTTGTTAATCACCATTGGTTTGCTTGTTCTCACAAATGTAACCTATAATGTGATAGTAGGTATGTGTATTGCACTAGTGGTTGTGTTGGTCCATGCTATGATGAGAGAAACAGAAGATCTGTTCACTATGGATGAAGATGTAGGGATTATAACAGGTGTTAGAGAGGTTGTCAAAGTTCCTCTTAGACAAGCTGGTTCCTCTTCTTTTACTATGCCTCAGTAGCAAATTGTCCTGCTGGTGATGTTTCATTGCTGACAATCTAGAATCAAGAAGAGATTTATGTTTATTGTCATTTCCCTTCTTGATTGATTGATTGTTTCATAATTATCCAATATATTGTTCATCCAGATTGGATTGAATTTATCATCTTTTTTTCTCTGAAGGGCCGGTTTGGATCAGTGGTAAGCATGCTTACCATGATGTCCAAGGTCCCAGCTTCGACTCGGCCTCTCCGCAAAAGCGGGGGTAAGGCTTGACTCGTATGTCCTTCCTCAGACACTCACGAGTGGGTATTGAACTGGGTCGGCCCTTTTTTCTCTGAAGTTATCTTAATCCCATAATGCAGTCTCTTGTTACATGTATTAAGAGTGGATAATACAGAATACTATTCCCTTTTTTTTTGCGGCTAAAACAAGAATTCTGCCTTGATGGTGATCAAAATCATTTTGTAGTTTTCTAAAGTCAATAATTGGTTGTATATAGCTCAAAAGTAACATTAGCGTCCTAATTGAAACTCTTCCTTGCCAGTTTAAATTGCACACATCCTCCACAAATGATAAAAGTGTCAGACTAGCAGTTTACATGGTTAAAGAAACCCAAAGCTTGCATATAGTCAAGACTCAAGAGCAAGTTTGGCATCATATTTTGCTAATAGTCACCTACGAAGCACCGACTCCGACACGGCGTTTTCGATATGTTCCCAATACATTCTCGATATGACCGTTAATTCGTCGATACGATACAATACGTTTCTGATACACGTATCTGATACGTTGGAAAAAAAAATTCCAAGTATCGGTGCTTCATAAATAGCCACTAGCACAAAGTGGTTTTAAATGATAATTCAATCCTTTCCAGCTGCCCCACCATTCAATTTGCATACAGAGCATATGGTCTTGTTCAATAAGCCAGCAATGATCTTTATAAGGTGAGTTGCTTGGACCAATAGGATAAGAAAAGTGCTGCTATGATGACAGCCTCACATTTAGATCAAATTTAATTAAAACGGGATTAGCTTTATTCTTTTTTTTAAACCTTTTTTTTTGGGGGGGGGTCTTGTGTAACATCTCGGGCACCAGGTGTGGAGTGATCATCAGTGCGCAAGGGCATGATGCGCAAGGATACAGACAAGGAGCGGCTCCAGGCAGGCTTCTAGCTACGGGGTTACATGGATGAATCAAATTGACATCCGAAAGAGAGAGATTTCAAAGACTGTGCAAGTATTAGACTGCACAGTTGAGGATAGCTTATAAGAATTAATTGATGCTCGGAGATCTTGGGGGTGGAGGGCTTCAACGAAACTGCCCCTATCGAGAACTAAATGTACTTAGCAGATAAACTTAACCTTTCCACTTTGCTTTTCACCTAAATTGTGTAATCATAGTTGGCCAAGAAAAGGAACATCTATCATAGCCTCTTGGCCATCGACACTTTGTGAATGTTTATTAAGAAAATATATATATATATGTGTTTAATGGGAATGAACTGTGGGATAAGATATACGAAATTATTCTCTCTATGGTGATAGATTTTAATGCTGGTTCGAATAAACATGAGAAATGATTCTCAAACAGACAGATTGGACACACAAACTTCACATTTGAAGACGACATGCCGAGACAGAGAAGACGGTGCTTATCCACATTTGTCAGTGAGGTTACTGTAAAATAAAACTTATTTATGATTAAGTAACACATATCTAAACATAAGAAGGGCCAGCTTGACTCAGTGGTAAGCATGCTTACTGTAATGTCCAAGGTTCCGGCTTCGACTCGGTCTCTCTGCAAAAGCGGAGGTAAGACTTGACATCGTATATCCTTCCCCATATACTCACGAGTAAGTATTGAACTGGGTCAGCCCTTTATATCTAAACATAAGGTGCCTTAGAAAGATTATAATGTTTATATCTCCACCACGTCATTCTCCACAAGCCACTGATTGGAGTGCAAAAGAGACGTGGTCCAAAAAGTACTAGTGCCGCATATTTTGATACGTATATAGAGGACAGAAACACAATGACTCTGATATCAACTATTTCCCAAAAGTGACATCGAAAAGGCTTTTAAAGAAAGGCAACCAACCAAATACCATTGATATAAGTGATAGTGTGTTTTAATCAAAAATCTCGAATTTGAGTTATGCGAATGAAAAAAATCAAGGGTTTATCATCTATCATTTAATATGACTTTATAAAATTTTCTATACACACAACATTTTGTGAGGTCCACATAAAAAAAATCAGCACACAAAACGAATCTCTATAACATAACACAATCACTTTTCCTACAACACAACTCTTATAAAAACCAAAAATTAATCTCGGGAGAACCATCCCTTTTATAGAATTTGAGTTATGGGAATGAAAAAATTAATCTTGGGAGAACCATCCCTTTTATAGAATTTGAGTTATGGGAATGAAAAAATTAATTTTGGGAGAACCATCCCTTTTATAGGGTTAGACGGTGTTCGAACCGAATTAGTCTAAGGGATGAACTGATTGAAGAGACTTAAAAAAAAAAAGTGTCACCCCCCACCCTTCTTCTTTAGACATTGATATATGTTGCACTATAGCTTTATGTACCAAAAAATAAAAATAAAAAATAGAGGGCCACTATACTTACTGTTGTTCACGTCTTGGTGTAGAGAACTGTATGATACGAAGAATTTGTTTAGTAATTATTCTATTTTTCTACAGTTCCAGCCTTCCACGACAAAAAAATGGGTTTTCTTCTTGTTTATATAATGGAGAAATTGCTCCCGAACTTGTATTTATTGATCCTTAAGGAACATATTAGCCGTTGTGGATGTGCAATTTCCGGTGTTGAGCCTGTTACATTTCAATAGTCCCCATAGAGAATAAGCATAAGTAGTTAAATGCCGTGCCTTGGACACTTTTGAATATTGATTCTGCTAATTCTTTCTCTGCTTCTTGCCCAATAAATTTTTGGTGCTATTATTAGCACTAAGATTCAGTGCATCCCACTAATATAATGCATTACACATTACATAGAAAAAATTTAGTAGAAAAAAAATTTAACTAATATTTTGATTGGTAAGATATAGTAAATCTTTAGCGTTATAGTGTACAACTCAGAAACGACAAGAGGAATACCTCATTAAGAAGAATAAGTAAATGTCAAGTTGCCCAAAAAAATAAACCGGTAAAAGTTGTTTACAGAGGAATAGTTCTAAGCATGAGCACATGCTCCTGTGCAGTCAAAGCTTGGTGAATAAGTTCAATTTTGCTTGCTAGTTTGAATTTTGAAGTCCAAAAAAAAAAAAATAAACACCCTCTTTAACTTTAGTTTTACCTAATATAATTTCCATTTCAACCAAAAAAAAAAAACAAGACACCATGATATTAGTCATAATAATAATAATAATAATAATATAACCAAATTTCTTTACCACATATGGTAAGGAGCCTGAGTCCGGCCCTTAGAATGGAAAAAATGGATTTGGGAGAATCGCCCCCGAAAGGGTCCGACAGCCCCGATGGAGATTAGTCTTCGATTACGGCTGGAGACATCTTTAAATTTATTCAAAAAAAATAAGACATATATAATATACAGAGATTAAGAGCATCTGATTAAAATATTTGAACCACAGAGAAATAATAAAAGGGGATTATCATACACCATAATATATATCCATGCTTGGAAATGAAATTAGAAAATCCACTCAATTTTCTTTTCTTTTCTTTTTCTTTTTTTCGTGGTACACAGAAATTGATCTTGTTCATGAATCTTCAAGCACTAGAACAGCAAAGGAAAGCCTTGAAGTGACAGTGTGGTGAGATAGAGTGAAGCAACAACCTAGCAGTGTGTTCTTGTCTTATGACAGCTCCATCCTTCTCAACCAAAACCGCAGCAACAACCTTATCATAGTCACCGCCGCCGCCGGCAACATAAGCAACCAAAGCAGCCTGAAGGGGTCCCAAGCTAGGGTTATAAGCTGCAGATTCCATGTAAGAACCTTTAAAAATGTTACCTTCAGAATCCAATAGAGCAACACCAGAAGGGGACCCACTATATGGTGAATGAGAATTGTTAGCAGCTTCCAAAGCTGCAAACTTTAACTCAGCATTTGGCGAATAACCATTGGAGATTCCATTGGGTATTATTGGTGAATCGTTAATTAGAAGAAGGGACAAAGCGTTATCATGAGGCTCTAATAGAAGGGGTACCCCTTTGGGTAGAAGGTTGTGTGGACCGAAACGTTGGGTGAGGAAGTGTGATAAAGGTGTGAACTGAGGATCTTTTTCGGAGGTTATGAGGAGTTTGATGTCTGGGGCACCGCGGATTTCTTGGAGGAACTGGCGGCAATGGCCGCAGGGGGCGGCGGAGACGGCGAAGGATTCGAGGTGAGTTTCGGCATTCATGGAGAGGTTTGTGACGAGGAACTGCTCGGCGTGGACGGTGTGGTGGAAGGGTAGACCTGGGAATTCGAGGTTTACGCCGACGTAGATCCGACCTGAAGATCCGACTCCGACGGCGGCGACGGGGAACTTGGAGATTGGGGGACGGGCGAGGGTCTGGGCGGAGGAAACCAGAGATGGGAGGAGTTGGGTGAGGGTTATGCCGGAGGATTTGGCCATGGATTCGGCTTCGGATGCTTCGATTACGAATCTGGGTTGATCCATTTGGAGAGAGAAAGAGAAAAAGAGAGAGAGATCTGTGATGTGTTGTTGGTTGTTGTTGTGTTATGAAGTGTGTTGTGTTAACGTTCCCACAATTGGGGAATGGGGAATGAAGAAGAGAAGGAAGGAGAGGAGAGGGGAGAACAAATGAAGAATGACACCAATTTATAGACTTGAGAGGCTGAGGTGCCAAGTGCCAACTCATTTTTTGCTATAAATTATGGAAAAAATGTTTATTTTTTAAAGAGGAGCTACCAAAATTTTCTACTACCAACTTACTAGCTATCTAATCACCATTGTATCAACATTTTCTCTTTTTTCAAAAACTTTTTAACATTCTCTCTATTTGATTCAATGATGATTAGATAGGTAGTAAGTTAGTAGTAGGAAATTTTGGTAGTAAAAATATCCTCCCTCTTTTTTAAATTACACAACTTATATTCTTTCACTCTCACAATGAGGTGAGACCCACACTTTTACTTTTTTTAAGTCAACTCTCTCTCCTACTTTATCTATCTCTTTCTCTCTCTTAAAATGACATAACTTTACCTCCTTTAAAATTATAGATACTTTTCCCATCAATTATTCATAACAATTGAGTTTTTTCTTTTTAAAAAAAGTATATATAAAAAAATCTCAGACTAATTGACTCATAAATGTGTTATTATAACCTTCTATATATGAAAACTTTTATGCTTCACATATGAATGAGAATCCAATAAATAAATATGGGATAACTTATTTTACTTATTTTATTTTTATCTATCTTTGTTTACCATTTTAAAAGACCCTTTATCAGAATCTCAACTAACACTTATCTTTCTCTCACCATTTTAGATTCTGATCTTACGACGTTGGATAGTGGTAAGTAGGTAGGTAGAAAAAAAGTAGATAGAATAATCTGTACCAATAAATATATATGGGATAGAATCCATCAATTTATATTTGTGTAAGAATAATAAGTCTTACATCAAATTTTAGCTATTGATTTTCGTGTATTTAACAGTTATGATTTATTGAAATTTAATAATTAATTAATGAGTGTGACTCTGTACATCACAATAATTAATATTTAGTGTAAGACTTATTATTATAGTTTAAGAAATTTTAAAAAAATTACTATTTTTTCTTTGGTTGATGTGGAGAATTTAAATTAAATACTTCTTAATCAATTTTTTTGTATTGAATAAAATAATTTTCTATTCTTATAACCAATTATCCTAATTACTAGCTAAGTAAAGGAAGTATTCTATTGGCTTACCAAAAAAAAAAAGAAGAAGAAGGAAGTATTCTATTTTCACCAAAAAAGAGAGAGGAAGGAAGTATTCTATGATTCTAAAATATTAAATGCTTATATTTTTATTAATTATAAAGATATTAAAATCGTAGTATATTAAAACATATAATATCATTAAAATTATTAAATATACATTTACTCTTATCAATAATTTAATAATCAATCTTAATCTGAGTTAAATTTAAATTAATTTTTTTTGACAACTCCAACTTATTTTCAAATATTATTTATTTTACAGGATAGATTTTATTTTATTTTTCTTGTGACTTTTAAGTATTTTTTTAATTTTATCCATGCTTTTTAATATACTTATTATGTGAATGAGACAAAATATTAATGAAACGAGAAAGTAATTTAATGGTATATAATTATATTTCTTTTAAAACTCAATAACTTTTTTTAGTCTTTGTGTAGGAAAGTAATATGTTACATTATTCAGTAATAAGTTATGAAAAAGAGTGTGCAAAGAAGGGGAAGAAAAAAAGACAAAAGAAAAAAAAAAGGGGGAAGAAGGAAGTACTGTATTTGATTTGAAGTTTTCATTATTATTTATCAAGAAATAAATTTTAATAAAGCACGGTGCATGCTATACGTTTATCACATGCATTTTACTATACAAAGCGCGTTGTCATAATGTCATTACTTCTTACATAAAAAATATAAGAGTACATAATTGCTTTGAGTCCGTCAATAGGAATCTAAAGTGAACCTTCGTTTTTCACCAAAAAAGAAAAGAAAAAAGTGAACCTTCGTTCATGTAGACATGTAGTCATTATAATACTAACGATGGACTTTTATATTGAAATCAATGGTAATTAACCCTTAGATATCTTGTAGAAACAGCATCTTGTGTGCGCTTGTGATCTACTTTGGTACGGTCAAGATCTACTTGTAATTGTTTATGATTATATATGTATCTCACAAATTTAAAATGTCACTATCTACTTCAATTGTATTTTTCTCGCACAAGACAACTCGAGTGAAGGCATATTAACAAAACTTCGTGGGACACATCCTAACCTCAATAATTGAAAAAATATCTCAAAGTTGTGTTTGGGAATGGATATATAAAATGACTCATTGAAGGGTGCCAATGACACTTAGCTACTTCCTTTGCATGTAATGCATATCACTTATCCGACACATGAAGTAGGTAACATCAAACCCCTGCAAAAAGTTTTAGGCCTTTTTTTAATGCAATGTATCTTGAAATATTGGATTGGATTATACGTAGTATAATGACCACTATTGCAAAACCTGGCACAACTTGGCCGCGTCAACCCGGAATTCAGTGAACTGGTTATTAGATCAGTTTGGATCAAGCATTGGACTGATCGTGTTTTGATCCGGTCAAAATCCGATCAAAATTCGGACAAATCAGGCCAAACCCGATAACCCAGTCGGGTCATTTATTTTTAAAAACAAAAAACAAAACAAAATAAAACTGTTTCATTATTATAAAAAAAAATGTAAAACTCATTTAAATTTTTTTTGTAATTTTATTTGCTAGTATACTCTTCTACAATGATCACTTAGTTTTCAAAAGCAATTTGTGGAATAATAAATTAGAGAATGTGACATATGTCATTTTAATATAGTTAAATTTGAAAAATATGAATTCAATGTCATTGAGAGGTATATCTATGGATATTCTGAGTTGCAATTTAAATTGACATAGTTATAGCGTGCACTTTTATTTATTTATGCGTTATGTTTTTTAACTTATTTAGTGAAGCTTGTTTAATTCATTTTAGATACGGAGAATATAATTGAATTTATATGTTTATATTTATATATATCTATATATATTCGGATCAACCGGTCCGACCAGTGATCCAGTATCCCGACCAGGTCGGTGCCAGGGTCAGGTTTAACAACACTGATAATGTCTACAAAATGAAAGGGGAAAAGAAAAAAAAAAAAAAATTCATGGGCAAAGTTTCCTTGAAATGTATAGAAAAGTAATTATTGTCAAATTTCTTAACCGAATATGAAGAATTAAAGCGACATAGCTTGCCGTTATGAACTTTGTTTAATAAAGAAAATTACTTATTTAGATCTTTGGTTGGTTGTTTTCTTAAGTTGCGTATTACATTGTAAAAAGCAATTGGTATTAAAGAAGGAAAATGGTCTCATCAAATCCATAGATTACTAAATGCTTAATGGAAACAACTATTTTTTAAAGAATTCCTATGACATATGATTGAATTTGAATCTTTTTAAAAAAAAAAAAAAAAATCCATTTTCTAAGAAGAGAATGGGTGAATAACATCATAGCCAAATAGCGACAAGGGTACTTGCTCTTGAGGGAAGTATTAATTCTAGGCTAACGAAGTAATTATTATGTACAAGGTAGGCCAAACTTATAATGTATTTATTTAAATTTCATTCACACTTATTAATTGAATATAATTAATTTTGGCAAAACTACCGTACTACAATTTTTTTTTTTTTTTTTTTAAGATTGTCATATTCAAAGCATTTGAGAAAAGTTTTTTTTTATCAAAATAGAGCAGTCAACAAGAGTGTGACACCCGTCAATCAAATCCCAAATATTGACGGCACTGGTGGTGTTTGTCATATTAACAACTTTAATCCCGTCAAAATGTTTGACGGCATTACATTGCACAATTGCATATTTTGGTACCGCAAGATATTTATGTATTTACATAAGCATTATTTTCATTTAGCTAGTTCTGTTTGGTCTTATTTTTATGTTGTTAATTCTTAAAAATAAGACCAAACAGAAAAAAAAAAAAAGAACTAGCTAAATGAAAATAACGATGTACATATATGTGGTGTTTGTCATGCCATCAAACATTAACAACTTCATAAACACCACCGGTGTCGTCAATATTTCTCACGAGACTACCTGCTGGAAGTGACGTGGAGGTGTGTCACGCCATGTTTGTTGAGGGGACTATCCCGTATGTTTGATTGACCTCTTTAACTGCTCTATTATGGAAAAACTTTTCTCAAATGCTTTGAACATGACAATCTTTTAGAAAAAAATTGTATTAGGGTGCTTTTGCAAATAACTTCACAGTACGAAGTTTCAAGAATGGTTTATGCTGTAGCACATTATTTTGTATTGGCTCGTCATTATCTTTTAGATGATCCATGACATAAATGAGAACTTTGTTCAATTTTTGGTTATGCAAACCATATTGTATTCTATATAGTTGCAATCATTGTTGCATTCAATCTCACATCTGGAACTTTTATATTTATTTATGCTTATACACATATAGTTGCTGCAAGCTTGCAAGCAATATTATATGATGTGTTTCCTGTGTTGCTTGTGACATCTTTTGTCATTAAATTTGTAACTTCATGGCTCAAATGAGATGTCACGTCCATAGTTGGTCCACTTACCTAATCACCCACGAAGACAGCACATCTAGTTTAGTTATATTTGATGGTAGTTCTATTAAACCTCTTGTTTATCTATTTGTCTTTTAGTTGAAAATGATTAGATCTTGTTTTGGTTTTTATTTGTCATATAATAAAGCTGGAACTTGTTTTCATTTTTGAGCTCTTAGTCTTGAATTGATATCCAATGACAAGACAACTCGATTCATTAGAACCAAATGATCAAATAAACTTACTACATTGACAATAAAAATGTAAGGGAGGGTTATATTTATGGGTTCTTATGCTGTAGGAAAAGTGATTGTGTAATATTATAGAAATTCGTTTTACGTGTCAGAGTTTTTTTTTTAACGTGCGGGCCCCACAAAATGTTGTGTGTGTAGGAAATTTTTTGTGGTTACGTTAAATGATAGAATGGAAACCCTATATTTATAAATTTTTTATTTACAAACTACATTATGTACTTCTGAGAGAATTTTTATAGCTGTGTCTTGAATTGATATCCAATGACAAGACAACTGTAATTTACAAAAATTTATAAAAATACAATAAAAATGAAAAGTTACATTGACGGTCTCAAACTCTTGGTTTCATAAAGTAAAGTAAAAATGAAAAGTTGTCTTTGATATCTAATTTTTTTATTTTTTTAATAAGAGGTAGTGACGTTTAGGTATAAAAAATCAACTTCCTTGTAAAATTATAAGAACATTGAGTCAACATTATTAGGCAATTCGCTGTAACAACTAATCTTTATGGTTTCAACAAAAAAATAAAATAAAATAAATCTATATGGTTTACACATTAAATTGCTTTCAAGCTTTTCAAGGAATAAACTAACACAATTAACTTTACAAAGAAGTTGATAATTGGTATCAATTTGATAAACAATTAAAAATCCACAGCTAGTTATTATGCAACACAATTCGTCATGAGTAAATTTATTCAAAGTTCTCATAATTTCTCTTTTTTCTCTATTAATTTATAGAAGATGTTGAAAGCTTTGTGAACTGTTTTTTGTTATTTTACGATAGATTCTTCTACGGTGTCATGCTTCATTTATTTTATCTTATTTTCCTGGTTCCTGTTGGCTTTGACCCTGCTATTTTGTATCATACAAAAGTGAGAATCTTGATGTTTTATTTTTTTGTTTTTTCATGGCTACGTTCATGAACTGGGCCATTGGCTCAAGTCAAACTCTCTAGTAATTTCATACAAGCTTGTCAAGATGGGCCTAGAAGTCAAGTCCGAACAAATTATGTTATCTTTGTTTGGTATTTTATTCATACATCTCAGTTCACAACTCACAACTACCTTCAATAATTTTGAAATTGATATCTAGAAGCTTCACACATTTATACATATACGCTCTTCATTTTCTTTCATTTCAATACATATATGTTTGTAGTAAAAATAAATTATAATATATATATATATATATATATATATATATATATATATATATATATGTTTGTAGTAAAAATAAATTATAATAGCAAGAACTTTGTTTTGTATCATGTGAATTATGAGACATCTTGTAATTGATTAATCCAAAATCATTGCACAGGACAATTTGCATTTTATTTATCAGCAAAATATTTTTGCACTTATTGCAGATAAATTATCCGTATTTATTATCAATTAACGTTGTTTTAGTGTTGAAATAAATTAAAATTATAAAAATATCCTGATATCTGTCCCAAAAAGACGTTGTTTTGGGCTCAATGCAGATAAGTTATCAGCATTAATTGTAAAAAAAACGAACCCTTATTTATTTTGTAGTTAATAAATTTTGAAAAAATTGTGTGTCAATTTAAATGATATAAGTTATGTCATTTCGAAATCCACACTTTTATTTTTTTGACTTTATTTATTTTAATGGGATTAATACCTCTTTGTGTTTATGAAATGTCACGAACTAATATTATTTAAAGGAAATTACTTTTCGTATGTTACATAAAATAAATATTATCTCCCACACTCACATTTTTTAAATGGTCCCACAAGATTTTTTTTCTCTCAACTTCAACTTTTCTCTCTCTCTCTTATTTATTATTTGAGCATAAGATAATACTTTTCTTATGTAGCATAAGAAAAGTATTACCCTTATTTAAAATGATAAATATTTTTTACATAATTTGTTATGCAATATTTTTAGTTTATGCTTGTAGCAACTGATAGAGGATATGCAGCCACGTAACGTGCATGTGCATCACTTAATGAGATGAAGCTTCGACCCATGAATGATGTTTGAGGATAATCCAATTGCAACAGTGACAGTGGTCCTAGTAGTTTCATTTAGAAAGAATAGTAAAGTAACAGCATGGCTTAAGTGAAGGTCCAAGATGGCTAATTTTCTTGGACTTAGGTTCCACACGAGGTTACCAGTTGTGTGTGGCGTTTGTTCCTGTTGTCCAACACATCGTGTTACTAGTGTTGTTGTTGGTTCCTCTTCTGCCACTGCAGCTACTCTTTCAAGAGCAGTGATAAACAAGTGGAACAGAAGAGTTAAGGCTCCTCGCCGCATGTTATTGGGCATTGGAGCTTCATTCTTGGCTCAGTTTATGAGTATGGCTGGTGCTGGGAGTAGCAAACCCTTCATTGCTTCTGCCAGGATAAAGGGTGGTGCCTCTGTGGATGAGGTGATATCAATCTTCTTTGATTCTTTGAATCTCCTTGTTAAACTACTTCAATTTTGCTTTAGTTAGTTGACTTTTCTAGGTTGTTCCACTTCTTTTATATCTTGAAAATTCCTTTAATCAATTGAATACTAGGAATCTCTGGTTAATAATCTTGCCCTTTTGCCCCTAATTTGAGTTTTTATGCAAGGGTAAGACTGCGTACAAGGATTTCCTCCTCCCCACACTCGCTAGTTAGGTTTAACGGGGAGTGCTTTTTTAAGGGGACGAACTGGAGCAGTAGTAAAACTGTTCCTTCATGACTGAAAGGTCATGAGTTCGAATCCAGGAAACAGCCTCTAAAAACGTACAAGGATTTCCTCCACCTCATGCTCGCTAGTCGGGTTTAATCGGCAGTGATTTTTTTTTTTTTTTTTTGGTGCTACAGCTGAATAATGAATATGTTATACCACAGAGATGAAATTTGCCTCATGATTCAAGCACTGAACCAGGAGAAGTCAATTGATATGTGAAATAATTCAAACAATTCAAAAGAGTTATTTCACCTAGTGCTGTACAATTTTTGCTCAACTGATCCATCGGCCATGGTGTCAACATGTCTCCCATTGCTAAAGTCTTGTGTTCCACCCATTTTGCAGATGCTGAAGAGTGTGGAATGGCCAGAGCAGTTCCCCTTCAAGGTGGAGGATTTTCAGCGCTTTGATGAGTAAATTTCTCCACTAGTTGATTTGAAGAATTATGTATGATTATGTTATTTGCCCTTGAAGTAATCAATTTGCTTTCTGAACTATGTTTTTACATTTGTTTGTGTAAAGAATAACTGAAGAAATCCCATATCATACAGATGGGACTTACCCTGGTGTCTTAACATAGTAGAATTTCTTTTACCTTATGGATTATCTAGGCCTAGCAATCATGGATTGTGCATTTGTGCTACACAATTCCTTGCTACTGAGAAAGACATGTTGACATGTGGGTCATCTTTAAAACTTATTGGGACTTTGTAATTTTAAACTAAAGGGAGCCTTTCCATTTCCTTTATATGTATATTATAGTTATCTGTGTGCATAAATAAAGTACTAAAGGCACAATCAACTTTTTAAGTGTTTACAATCTCTGTAATTTATATTTTAGAATAGGTAATAAAGCATGGCATAAATATGAAAAAATACATATTTTTTATCCGCGTATGGTGTTGTGTTATTGAAAAGAGGGCAAGCCTGGAGCCATAATAAAGCTGTTTAGGCTGAAAAAGGTCATGAATTTAAATTTGGAAAACAGTCTCTTTGCAAATTTATAAGAGTAAGACCATGTATAAGGATTATCTTCACCCTTATCCTCGTTAAGCAGGGTTTAATGGAGAGTGTTTTTTTATTTTTTTGCTGTGTTATTGAAGTTTCTGTTTTCAGTCTTCTGATTTGTACCTTAAAGTTATATGCTATATGGATTCTTCACTGTTTGTAATCCACTTGTGGGTTCAAACATTTCTTATCCCCTTCTTTTTTGTTAGTCTTTTTATATAATATCAGAAAATTTTACCTTTAGGTCATCAGATTCCACGTTCTATGAAGCACCTCGATTTGTGACACATATTGATGACCCTGCCATTGCTGCTCTGACTAAGTATTACTCCGAAGTATTCCCTCCTAGTAACACTCCTGGAGTAAGCATCTTGGATATGTGTAGCAGTTGGGTAAGAGTAGTAGAACTGTAACTCAGTTTCTCTTGTGATGTGCTGCATATAGATATTGTCATAAATCTTTACTTTGCATTAGGTCAGCCATTTTCCATCAGGATACAAGCAAGAACGAGTGGTGGGATTAGGTATGAATGAAGAAGAGCTGAAGAGGAACCCGGTAAAACAATGCTCTTTCTATGCTATGTGGTGGCCATTGGCCTTTAATTTTTGGAACTGAATTTGATACCCTTAAGATGACTTGTTTAGATTGGTTTTCCATATCTGCTCAAGAGCCTATAGCCTGAATATAATAATTAAGCCACTACTTAACTCAATTCAAAAATAGTGACATGGCTATATCTCAAGATTCTTAACATATCTATTCTGCTAGAGAAATGTGGCTCCACTAATAGAAGTTGTTGATGATGTAGGTTCTCACGGAGTATGTTGTGCAAGACTTAAATGTGAACCCCACACTCCCATTTGCGGATAACTCTTTTGACATCATCACTAATGTGGTACAAATACTTTTCCATATATCTTATCTTTGGTACAAATCCAGGAAACAGCCTTTTTGCAATTATGCAAGGGTAAGGCTGCGTATAAGGATTTCCTCCATTCCACACTCGTTAGTCGGGTTAACGGGGAGTGGTTTTTATATCTTATCTTTGGTGCTTGAAACCATTGCATGTGATGCATGCTATTGGCTCATACTTGTATGATGTATATTTTTGCAATATTTTCTTTGAATGTTTATTTTTCTTCTAATCTCTTATAATAAAAGTTTATCTTGTCAATAAGTATAGCTTGGGTTCAGCTATTACAATTTTGAGTTTAGCATTCTGCCATAAGAAATTTCATATAACGACCACACTAAACATTGATGATACCACTATAACTACAAGTTATGACATACATGCTGCTTGTATGTTAAAAAGATAGATATGAATAATTTCATCATATAGTTGAATTACAATTCTTTTATTATAAACTTTGATAATTAAATTTCTTAGATCTAAAACTGCTCACTAGTTTTAAGTTATCCTATTGATGAAAATGGACCTTCCCTGTTCAATAACTTGACTGTTTCTTCACAAAATTAGCTGATTTAAAGCACTCTTTAACTAGACGGGAATTGCATTGTGCGATTAAAATGACTTTCAAAAGTTTCTGGGCTGTTTACAGAATCAAACTGTTGATTGAATTAGAAATAGGACTGAATTTCAAGTAAATGTAAGGCCTCTAGGGCTGTTAGGTAATTTTGAAATGGGTTTTTACTGAATTAATAAACAGTTAGAATAGTGGTGGGTAGTTATTGGTAATCCATCATTGAGATCATGGTAGGGCCCCCCTTGGTGCCACTAATGCTTGGGTCTTATGCACGTTCCGGGCTCCTTGTCCGGGTTCCGGGTTTAATTGATATACTTTATCCCCACGTTTTTTTTTTTTTTTTTTGGTGTCAAGAGACTGCTTTTTGCAAAGAGGTTTTCCCCCTCATTTAAAGGTTTTGGGGATAAAATTGTGTCCAAGTTCTTGCTTGGTATATATGTCAGCCATTTAGACATTGAAAATTGAATATTCCCTGCAGGTCAGTGTTGATTACCTAACAAAGCCTCTTGATGTGTTCAAGGAGATGCGCAGGATACTCAAGCCAGGTGGACTAGCCATAATGAGGTGATAATCTTGATAACTATCATTTTGAAATTACTTCAGATTACCAGTTTTGTCAAATCTGGTAATTGAAAGAAAATTTGTCATTAAGTACTTTCCAGTAAAATCATCACTTTCTTGGATATTTAATTATCTTTTTTTTTTTTTTTTTCGTTCATCTCTTCGCCACTAGTCTGATTCGGGGCAGGTTCAGGGATTAAGGCTTTAAACCCCTCTTAAAAAACTATATTTGGGAGGATCGAACACATGCTCTTAATTATCTGAATACAACTAAATAATCCATTCTCAAAAAATTTCTGTACCCTTTCAATAATCCATTATCTAGGATCAATATTCCAGATTAAGAAATGAAGTTTAGAAAATTCATAGATGCTTCTGGAAGAGGAAGAAAGAAGACACAAAAGAAGGCTACATAAACAGGGTAAAGTACCAGACATATGGATATAAAATGTTATATTTTATCCTAACCTAATTATTTAAAACCAATGAACTTAGCGTTTATAAAGCAATCTGCAAGAAATTTCATACTAAAATAGATGCAACTTCAAATGTGGTTGACAATTTTACACCATTCATTATATAAGTGGCTCTTCTATTGATATTTGAAATGCCATTTTTTAGGGACAATGAACTTTTTAAGAGTTCAGCTCATGTTTCGATCATAACCAAACTCTAAAAGATATTCTTTCTTTTCCATCACTTTGACATATAAAAAAAAAAAATTGTTAAATTTCATTTCTTATAACATTTTCAAATCGATCTCTTTTATATATCGCAATGGACAAATTCTTATGTTATTGAATCAAAAAGATGATTTTAGCTTTACAAGATATTTTTGTAATCTTAATATATTTTCTTCATGGTCTATTTTGTACAATTTTTTTTTTCAAAAAAATGTTATTCTTCACCTGCTAAGATTTATTTCCACATGTATCAGAATGTAGACAAATGTTTCTTTACTTCGTATTGCATATAAACGAATACTTCATCTTTTCAGTAATTCCTGTTCTCAGTTTAATGATGTGCTATCTTATCTCTTATGTCCTATTGAACTAACGGTGACGATTGATGAGTTTAGCTTTTCAAACCGATGCTTTTGGACAAAAGCCATTTCTATATGGACATCAACTGGGGATGCTGATCATGTTATGATTGTTGGATCTTATTTCCATTATGCTGGAGGATTTGAACCTCCTCAGGTAGTTCCATAATTGATATTTTCTTTCCATGCCTATGTGAAAGACAATTAGCTATCTGCACGGTCATACCATGTTTCACATGCCCCCAAGGCGTTTTTCTTTTCTTTCATAACTGTAAAGAACCTTGGGATACACCACCCAAAAGCTAGCTCAGACAACACGCCCCCTCACACGAGAGCCCACTGGGCTTGAAAGGTGGATAATGCAATAGGCCCGGCTTACTTGAGCTAGGAAATTCCTCTGATACCATGTAAAGAACTTTGGGATACACCACCCCAAAAGCTAGCTTAGAGGGTGGGAGTGCCCAAGGTCTTATAAACTCCACATTAGTTGTTCATCCAACCAATGTGGGACTATATATCTCAGCAATAACTAAATATTTTGTCATTTGTTAAAGTTCAGTTTTTAACATACTATAGTATGGTTTCAACTAATTCTGAAGGGTAATTTCTTCCACTGCTTCTTATACCTATATATAAAGCAGAATTTTTAAATTTTACTAGTCACAAAACAATTTTGATGTGATGACAAGTCTCTGCAATGTTTTATATGATATTATAGTGTTTCCATTGCTGAGATCAATCCAAGGCTTAATGCCGTTTACATTTTTCTGTAGGCTGTTGATATATCTCCTAATCCTGGACGCTCTGATCCTATGTACATTGTGTACTCTAGGAAACTGTCTACTGCTTAAAAAACATTTGGACTAGGAATTTTTAGAATTGTATGTACTTATTAGAATGACTCTGATGGGAGAATATATTGCATGTCATTTTTTTATAGCAATGTTTGTTGTGCGCAAGGTCCTTAAACTCTCCAAACAAATTATTTTATTTCTTTTCCTCTTGTGGAATATTGGTTTAGCTCAACTCGTTCTACACACTACAAATTGAATTCTGAACTTCATGTTTTTTGTACTTTACTATCATTCATAAAAAAATGCTAGTTGGGGAAGATCTATCTTTCGGTTCATGTGAGATCTTGAAGCATCAAAATTCAAAAGCACTCGTTTCTTTACAGATTGTTGTGTCGGTTGCCTTTTTGTTTTGAACAGCCAATTAAAATGCAACTAAAGTGGGTTCCCCATGCACATGCATGTGAAGAGTGTGTCATACCACCATCAAAGTGCCAACTTTATTTTAAAAGATATATACAAGAAACCATTGACAATTTGACATAAAAGAATTAAATACTATGAAAAAAAGCTAGAATGAGTATTCTATTCTCATTTTTCACTGAGCAATTAGACTAGTATTAACTAGTTTGAACTTGGAAGATCTCTTCCAGCACCACTTGTTCCAATACCTGTCCTATCACTCCATACTCCAAGGAGAAAACCAGAAAAGGAATATATACACTAGAAAAAAAGATTCTTACAGAAAAGAGAAAGACAGAGACAGACTTAAAAGTCCTTGAGGTAGTGTTTGGTTCGGGTTTTTTGTTTAGATCCTTATCCATCTGAGTTTGGCATTCCATGTTGCCTTTGTTTGGTAGAAGAAATATAAAATTTACCCATGCTTCTCTTTTCCCAGCCTTTCAAAATCATATGCAAAAAGGAAAGAAAAACATCGTTGAACTTTACCACTTTCAATGTGGTATTTGCAGAAAATTAGCTAAATGAGAAAAGGTAAACGAAAAACGTGACATTCTCCATACTCCAAGGAGAAAACCAGAAAAGGAATATATACACTAGTGTAATTGCATTTACCTAGAAAAGAAAAAGAGAGATCTCTAAAAGTCCTTGAATGTGTTTGGAGGAAACAAGATCAAACCCAACCCCTTTTGTAACGGTGGAAAAGGTCTTCTGTTTGAGCATTTTTGAAGGCACTACAAGCAATGACATAGACCCATATGAGGACCAACACAGCCACAATCAAAATGATATTAGCTTTCCTCCACTCTTTTCTGAGGTTCCCCAGTAGACCTGCCTTGCATGCATTGCAATTGTAGCAGAGCTGGTTCTGGTCATTATTCCACAAGTAGCAATCCGGGTCTGCCATTGGATTCACAGGGTTTACCCATAGTATTGGGTTCACATAGTTGTACTCGCATGCAGTTGGAGGTTTACAACACCCTGACTGTTGAAACAATGGAGGGAATTGATTAACATAAGTAATAAAAGAGTTTTATTTTCCAAGGAAAAAACAAAAGACAGGACTACCAAAAAGTAGAGAGTTAAAGAAAACAACCCTACAAAACCATGTTGCCACACAGGCCACAAGATGGCAACCATAAAATGACTTCTATTATCATGTGCAATAACAAACAATAGCTTAGCTATTCTTGGCATTAATTTAACCTGGTCTAAAATTTCATGATTAATCTGCAAGTGAATTAGTTGGTGGATCTTTCAGCTAGTATAGTCCTTTCTAGGGGCATAATCATTTTCCTATTTTAGCTGATGCTAATGGAGTGTCTAATGTCTTCTGCTAATGATGCATTCTCAAGTTAAGAATAAGATTGAAAACCATGTCCCACCCTGTTGAGATATATAAAACCAAAAAAACCATGTTGCCACACAGGCCACAACCTGGCAACCATAAAATGACTTCTATTATCATATGCAATAACAAACAATAGCTTAGCTATTCTTGGCTGATTAATTTAGCCTGGTCTAAAATTTCATGATTAATCTGTAAGTGAATTAGTTGGTGGATCTTTCTAGCGGCATAATCATTTTCCTATTTTAGCTGATGCTAATGGAGTGTCTAATGTCTTCTGCTAAAAAACCCTCACCCACCAGTTAAGAATAGGATGGAAAACCAGGTTCTTTACACACCCACTCTTCTTTTGAGACTCAACTTCACAGCTACGCCTATCTTATCTGTTAGTGCCATGCTTCACTGGCTGTTAATGCCAATCTGATTCTCAACAGAGTCATATGTAAAATCAAAAGCAATTTAAAACCCATGAAGTCAAAGTTTATATCATCCTCAATGCATAATGTGAATTCCTACATTTGTTTTAAAAAATTTCAAGATCAGCAACCGGAAGTGTCCTAAACATGTAACATGGTGACTTGTTAGTCTGAGCAACGTGAATAAAGTAAAGCAAATATCTTTATGACCAATTTTGTTTGTTCTGTTAGGCTTCCTCCTTCAATGCTAAGCCCAAAGCTATTGAGGGATTTCCTAAAAACTGTAACCCTAGATCTCACCCCTATGTTATATATATATATATATATATATATATATATATTAGTAGTGGGTGGAGGCTAGGTAAAAATAGAGATTAGATATTTGAGAGAAAATAGTTTGAGCAAAGCTTTATGTTTTGTATTTGAGAGATCTCTGGAGATCTCATATATATATATATATATATATATATATATATATATATATATATATAGGTTAGGTAAAAAGAGAGGTTTGATCATCACCATTGTTGGACAGGTTGTGTTAACCACCACATTAGTGTATTTTGATTATTTGTAACTATTATTTTCATAGTGGATTTCTGATCTGGACTAGGTCCCTTGGGTTTTTACTTCTTCATTGGAGAAGGTTTTTCCACGTTAAATACTGTTTGTGTTCTTTTCTCTCTCCTGTTTTGTGTTTTTGTTTTTTCGCTGCGCTGCCCGACCTGGTGAAGTTCAGGCCGAGGTATTGCTAAGATCCGAGATCTAGGATCTTGTTGATTGACTTCTGCCAAAGGCGGCTTAGCCGAGTTTGAGGGAACCGAGTTCCAAACATGTTCAAAGAACCATTTCAGCCCAAAAGTTTAAGTTATTGGTGAAGTTACATTAATGATTTTATATATTTCTAATACGTCTCTTCACACGAGGGGCTTGAAAAGTGAATAATGTACAGGTTCAGCCTATCTGTGCTAAGAAACTCCACAAGATATAATTAAGTATTAATAAATGAGTAGCGATGAGGATCGAACCCGTAAAACTAAGGCTTCATATAATGTAAAGAACCATTTCAATCCAAAATCTTAAGTAAGTGTAAGTCTATGGTTTTTTATATCTCCAACGCTAAGAAAGAAAGAGAAAACCAGTGACTAATCTAGGGAAGGAAGGACCTTATTGCAGTGCAAGTACAACTGAATACAGAGCTCAGTTCAGTAAATTGAAAAGAATAAACACTAATAATTAACAAAGTAAACTAATTTGCTTCTTTCATGACCTGTAAAAGAGAGATACGAGAGTTGAAGAACTGATCAGCAGTGATGTAATCCTGGGTGAGCTTAATGCAGACATTAGAATCAGCCAAACAAGTCATTATCTTGTGCCAATTCCCAGAAGCAGTGACATGATTCCTGAGCCACGAAGAGAAGCCATCAAGCCTGGACTCCTCGTAGCCTCTTCCTGGAACAACGTAGCTTCCATTTGGTCGAGTAACGATGAAGGCAAAGACAAGGAGGAAAAGGAGAAGACCTATGAGGATGGCCATAGAACAAAGGTAAAAAGCCAAGAGGCCTTGTTTGTTCCAATAAGCACCGACAAAGCCAGAAAGAGAAACAAGGAGTATGAGAAGGCCGAGGATGAGAACGTGCCATCTGAAGCTGTGGATGCACTCGTTGTCTGGTTTGGATGCTAACCATACACCAGTTGCTATGATGGGTATTGAAGCCAAAAGGGCTATGAAGTTGAGCACTGCAGTGATGTTGTTACTTACCCCCATGGGATGGAATGATGGATCCTTTGCTTTACTTTTCTAGACTTGGCAAAATTGGTTTTTGGAAGTTGACATATGAAGTGGAGTGGAGGAGCATATATATGAAGATGGTGGTGGGGCCTCTATCTTTACCTTGGTTTTCCAACTCTTGTATGCTTTTGTTTCGGGTTTTCATCAAGTGATCCAAATCACTGAATTGAATAACTGATAGTGATTAGTGATAGCTGAATTAATCGAAGATCGAAAAGTAAAAATTGAAAATTTAATTCGATTGTATCGATTTTCGATTTGGTGGGTGAAAACTGATTCAAGGTACTGTGTATTTATTATTTTTATTAGATGGCGATTTAGAATTTTGTTATTTCGTAGACTTGGAATCTTGAATGTTATTAATAATAAATTATCTCGTTTTAGTTTTTTATTGTTGTTAAGAACCCTGAGACACACCACCCAAAAGGTAGCTCAAATGGTGGAGTATTTATGGCCTTATAAATTCCATATTGGTTGCTTATAAATGTGAGATTATATATCTCAACAATTGTTTATTAATTTATTTTAACTATTTCTGAGTTAAAAGACTTCTTTTAATTTGAAGACTTGAATTTTCCAAATGTTTGTAACTTTAAATTGATTAATTTTGATATAATTAGTGATTTGTATCATCGAAATTTTAAACTTTAGAAAAACTGAAAACCGATTAAATCCAAATCGAATAAGATTGGATTGGATCAGATTTAAAAAAATCGAAACCGAATGGATGATTAAAAGATAAAATAATTTTTACTTCATACCTCACACAGTATACGTTCTTGTGTGAGTTCGAGATTGGATTTGGAATTACATTATGCAATATTGCTTGGTGCATCACACTTTTTGTGTACGTCCCACGAGCTAGAGCTAGGTAGTAAAATTACAGTATAGATATGTTAAAAAAGAAAGTAAAATTAATTATAATTTAATGACAAAAATTATGTAAATATAAGCGTGGAAGTGACTTATCTCTTACATTATTCTAAATTATGCAGGTTAAATTTTTATTGTGTCGCTGAATTGATCAATGAATAAATGTTGTGAAGAACCGATCGTTTCTCGTGGACAATTCCTAGTTGTTCTTTGGCAAAGCATCATATATAATTTCCATTTTCATGAAAAATTCAAAACAAGCAGAGAAAAGAAAGAAAGAAAGAAGAAAGCAGACAAGAGAAAAGCATGGATAAAGAAAAAACATCATATATAATATTCCCCCATCAAACATGTTTTTCTTCGTTATTCATACTAAAACTTAAAAAAAAAAAGGAAAAATGAAACGTGTCTCCAGTTACATTTTCCTTTCTTGGCTATGTTTTTTTTGAGGGGGAATGTATGGAACATGACATGTAAATTTAACTAGGAGTCAAGGGTATTGGTACACACTTATTTTCTTTTATAAGGTAGACAATTTTAGTGGCCATTGGCCATATTCTTGATGGATTCAAATCTATAACCCTTTTCACCGAACTTAGTGTTGCCATAAAGTTTCAAATAGTCTCCAAAACGGTAGTTACTTGGGTATAAGAGCTTAGGAGCAGGGGAAATAATGGCTTCACCAGATGGATTATAGAAGCTTGCAATGGATAATCTGCTTCCATTCTTGTCAGGCATGACCCTATGCACAACACTTTTATATAAGCCATTGCTCAACACTTCAACTTGGTCACCTGTGTTGACAAAAATGGCATTGTTCTTGGAAGGTGGTATCTCAACCCATTTGCCATCTTTGTAGAATTCTAGACCAGGCACTTTGTCATCTTGGAGCAATAGTATGATACCACCTGCATCTGTGTGCTCTCTAAGTCCTCTCACCAATTCTGGTTGTGGACATTGAGGGTACTTTGCCACTTTTGTTCCCATAGCAGGTCCATTACTTTTAGAAAATGCTTCCTTTATGTAATCCTTCTCCAAACCAAGGTTTTCACTCATGAGCTCAGATAACTTTTCTGCCAACTTAATGAGTTCTTCAATGTACTCATCCATTGTTTGGCTGCATTTACATATATATATAAACATGGTATCAGATTATGTGAATGTGCATGTGTGTTAAGTGTGTTACAGAATATAATATAAATCATTAAAAAGACCCTCACCAAACACTTTAAGGTTTTGGGTCGAAGTGGTTCTTTATATGCTATCAGAACTTCAATGACCACAAAGTCACGAGTCCGATCCTCACTGCCCTCCACTTTCGAGTGGAATTAAAATAAGCACAAGGTAAAACCGAAAGAATTGAGCCTGAGCCTGTGCAATATCCACGCTTCAAGCCCAAAGGACTTTTACGTGAGGGGGTGTCTTAGAAAGATATAAAATAATTAATTTAGCCTCATCCCAATACCTTATCATGTTGTTAGAGAATATAATATAAAAAAGGGCCGACCCAGTTCAAATACCCACTTCGTGAGTGTCTGGGGAAGGAAATACTCTAGGCAGTCTTTCCCCTGCTTTTTGCAGAGAGACTGATTCGAATCCGCGACTTGACACACCACGGCAAGCAAGCTTACCGCTAAGCCAAGCCGGCCCTTCACCCAACACCCAACACCTTAAGATTTTGGGTCGAAGTGAACGTGAATGTGCATGTGTGTTTGTATGTGTTAAGAGAGAAAGAGATATAGTGTTATTCTTTATAAGCCACAAAGGTTGAGTTGGCTAACCAAAGCTCCTCAGAGAAGTTTGGGATTTGGTTAATGTTGGAGGTAGGGTGATGCCAAATGAAGAAGGCACTTTCCCAATCTATATCAGAGGTGTTCTGTTTTTGTTCCAAGCTCTTTGCTATCTCTGACTGGTAGAAGCTTTCCTTCAGGTTTTCTTCATAGTAAGCATTGATTAACTGCTTCACCTTCTCCATCAGGTTCCTGTCAATACCATGGTTCTCAATCTGCACAAGTAATTTGTCAAATAAATAAAACAAAAAAATAGTTAACTAAGAAGTGATTGAAAGTTAACACAAAACTTATTCTATTTACCAGAAAAAAGCCCCATTTTTCACAAGCTTCATGCAGAAGTGTCATGGTTTCACCCCTCTTGTCTCCATTGAGAGTGCTGAAATCTATCACAGGGATTGCCATATCTGTTGAGCTAAATATTTGTTTGCTGAAGATAAATGAATGGAGGTGGTATATATAGTGCTAACAAAGATTTAAATCTGTCTCAAGTAGCTATTATTTTAGAGTCCACGTAAAGTCACTGTGGATCAGATATTCCATGTTCTGGTAAATCAATAATTCAACTATAACACAAAAAACCGGGGGCTGTGGCACAGAAAAATGGTTGCATTGAATCAAAATGCAGAAAGAGAATATAGATGGAGCAAATCAACCAGTGGGCGGTTTTGTCTGGATCCTGTTGTATCATAATGAATCAATCTCTCATTCAAGCCATATGCTTTATTTCATGGGTGTTATAAGAGTTATGTTGTAGGAAAAGTATTTGTATTAAGTTATAGAGATTCGTTTTGCGTGCCAGAGCTTTTTTTTGCTGTGGGCCCCGCAAAATGTTGTGAGTGTAGGAAATTTTTTCTGATCATGTTAAATTATAGATGATAAACCCTTATTTTATTGAGCATTTGTGGTCAACATAACTGTAAGATAGACATGACATAATAATTGTAGGATCACTCATTAGTTTATACCAAACCGCACATTGTATGTGATAATAATAGAAACCGGTTTTCATATTTCAATAGATAAGGAAGCAATAAATTGGTTTTAATTTTACATGCTACCAAAATTTTGGCCACCAATCGACATATTGGTCTTTGGTGCATCAACATCTAATCATACACATACAAGAAATTATTATATACGTCAGGATAAGATCTCCATGTTTAATATGTGAGAATGAGATGATTGTACGAAGAATTCCCTATATCCATTATTCAAAATTATTATAGGAACATAAATAAGAATTTATTTTTTCTTTGGGGTTATTAAATATTAGTACATTGTTCAATACTCACATGTCATATTTGTGAGGGGTTGAAATATCTTTATTTCTGACTCACCCCGCATTCCGGATTAGTCTCATAGCCGGTTCAAAGAGCCGAAGCTTGTGGAGATACTAGGAGGAGCCAACTCGCCTTACAAAAATAATCACGGTTGGGTTAAGTACATATATATATATATATATATATATATATATATATATATATATATATATATATGGATAGGATCCATTGACACCGGTGTCAAACTTTGGAATTTGACACCAAATCCTAACCGTTGATTTCCGCCAATCAACGGTTATCATTATTGGCAATTAATGATTCCCAATAAATGATAAGAAATCAACGGTTAGGATTTGGTGTCAAATTTAAAGTTTGACACCGGTGTCAAATGATCTTGTCCCATATATATATATATATATATATATATATATATATATTTCTACAATGAATGTAGATAAATTATTTACATTCACTCTCAAAATGATATCACTTTGGGTTGAAAAATTAAAAAATTATAATGAGAAAGACTATTATAACACTGAAATAAATTATAATTACAA
The DNA here is from genome assembly GCA_032173675.1 of Gastrolobium villosum. NCBI lineage: Eukaryota > Viridiplantae > Streptophyta > Magnoliopsida > Fabales > Fabaceae > Gastrolobium > Gastrolobium villosum. The sequence goes on from JAVKPL010013943.1 coordinate 104,768, forward strand.
AAATACCTTGTCAAATATATATATATATATATATATATATATATATATATATATATATATGAGTACATTAATTACTAACTCTGAGGTTTTTTTTTTTTTTGGTAAGCAACTCTATGAGGTTAATTACAAAATTTCCGTTCATAACTTCATAATATTTATCTCATTTCATATGAGAGAAGACAAGTTCTTACACACAGACTGAATATGGATCTCATCTCTGTTTTTTCTCTCTTCTCTTGCATGTAAATCTTGCTTGTGATATTATCTATGAGGTAGTTCTTCTCATGTAAATTAAACTTCAAGAAAAGGTGGACAAATAAAATCAAAATACAAGTAATTAAAGTATGAACCACGGTAAGGTGATTCGGACAGAGCAAGCAATTTGATTATTCTATTTGTTTAGTCAATGAAAACCATGGATTTGTGCACCATAATATAACAAGTCAATAACGTGCTTTTTAAGTTTAGAAAAAAAAAAGGTAAAGTGTGTATCATTTTAAAAGAGGTAAAGTTGTGTCATTTTAAGAGAGAGAATGACATAGATAAAGGAGGAAAGAGTTAACAAAAAAAATAAAGGTGCGGGTCCCACTTCTTTGTGAGAGAGAAAGGATATAAGTTGTGTCATTTAAAATGACAAATATTTTTAGAAAAATGATACATGACTCGTCTGGAATTTATATTGACTTTCAGTAGCTTCAAACCCGTTTAACATCTTCCCAAGTTATGTGTTTTCTTTTTTACTTTCTCTGGATGCTTGACCTAAATACAGATAATCCCACGAAAGAAGGAAAAAGAAATATATATTATAATTTCTTAAAGCCTAATGCAAAATGAAATATTATTCTAGTGAGGAAGTCAATTGTATGTGAGAATTTATGTGAATAGATTTGGCTTTTTGACCCTTATGGCCCTTATTTAATAAATAATTACTAATTTGACCCTCATTTTAAACTAATACGAAAATTTAACCTCTCCCACAAACATAATACCAATCTGCCCCTGTTTGACCGTTGACCACACTTCCTACCCGGGTACACACTCACTTACCCGGGTAGATTTTGAAATTTCTTACCTACCCGGGTAGATAGGTGTGTACCCGGGTAAAGTTCTTCAAAACTGGGCACACTTTACATTACTTACCCGGGTACATAAGTGTGTACCCGGATACAGTGGCGGAGCCAGGATTAGAGGAGAGGGGGGGCGAAAATTAATTTTTTATTTTGCATAATATTAATATTTTATTACCTGTTGACCTCGTAGGAACTCATTTGGTTAATTTTTTACCAAAATATTAACATTTAACAACATTTGAAAGATTGAAAAAAATGTACTATTGCTCGGTCCAACAGACATAAAAAGTAGTTTAAAATAATAATAATAAAAAAGTGTCTTAACTTAAACAATGATTTTAACTACATATTTTTTGAAAAATAAAATAAAAAACTACAACCAAGTTGTCCCAAAAAGTGAATCTTTTAAGTTAGAGCAAATTTATTTTCTCTATACGAAACCACTACATAAAGAGAAATACAATTATGCAAATGAAAATAGAGCAAAAAGGTGGTAAGCTAATTAAGATCATTTCATTTGACTCTTACTCTATGTGTTTAATGATTTAATGTTTCATTGAGGATTACTTTTCAAATTGAAAGAATAAATTGTGTTGGACAAATAAATAAATAAAAAATCAAAACACGTATGAACCAATAAATTAAAAAAGATTCGTATAGATGAGTTTATTTATCTAAACATTAATACACCGAAGGTCGGTATAAAAAAAATGTTAATCCATGGAAGATAATGAGTCGAAACAAAACATTCAAAACATGGGGATGATATGAACGGATTTTGAAACAAAACAATCAAATAATAGTAGCATTGTTAATTTCATAAAAAAAAATAGAGATAATGAGAGACCTGAGGTGAGAAGATTTATTAAAATTGAGAGAGAATTTTTTCATTGGGATACATATGAGGCCATGAGATTTTGTTAAAATTGATAGAGGAATAGCAATAGAAATAAAAAAGATTTGTTAAAATTGATAAAGGAATAACCATAGAAATGAAAAATGATTGAATATAGTATGATATCTAATAATGTCATGATAAGTAATTTTATACTATACAATTTTTAAAACAAATAATTTAATAATATTAACAAAATTTTATTTTATATATATATTAAAAAAAAAAATTCATAAAATTTGGGGGGGGCGGTGGCCCCCCCTAGCCCCTCCCTCCCTCCGCCATTGCCCGGATAAGTGTCGACCCAGGGAATTGAAGGAGTACTCCGCGGAAATTATGCACACTGAAGGCTAGTCCAAAACTTGTGTGCTGTTTGAAGTTTTCTATTTTAGCATGTTGACCTTATCCTGTAGAAAACAGAGCATAGGTTTTCTTTGTATATTATTATTTCCATGAAGGTGGTTACAATTTAAGGGCATATACCATGCACAGATTTGGCCTAGCAAATCCCATAATATCAAGAAATGAAAGCTATAGTTATCTAAACATGGAAGAATAATATTTTAGGGTTGACTAGCTTATGGGCCTAATCAACCTAAACTAGGAAGTAGGAAACAAACAACAGTGTTATGGGCTAGACCTAGGCCCACTCTGCACCTCGGCCCAAAGTCCACACTGCACCTCGGCCAGCCACCAAACCCTAGAGCCGGGCTATATAAGGCAGGTAAAGCTGAGCAGTAAGGTACACATTTCTCTAATCTCAAACACTAGATCACACACACACCTTGAAGGCATATGCCTAGGTCAGTGTCAGTGATCCACGTTCCTCCCTGATACCTAATCTATAGGCATCTAGAGAGAAACACCCGTATCCAAAATCAATCATCCAACCTACGTTGGACACATCTGCCAACAGGCAGAACAAACAGGAACCGAAAAAAAAAAAATAATATCTAAATGGATTACATGGAGAATCACATATGACTAACAAGATATAGGGGCCCTTTTTTTATCTAATTGAGACTGAGGTAGGAGTCCTGTCCTAATGGGAGAGTGCTTATGACTGTTCATAGGCCTAAGGCTGGATCCACCTGTAAAAAATCACTCCCCATTAAGCCCCGATTAATAAGGGTAGGGGTAAGGTCAATCCTTGTACGTAGCTTACCCTTATATATTTGCAAAAAAGTTGTTTCCCAGATTCAAATCCGTGATCTTTCAGTCATAAGGAGCAATTTCACCATTGCTCCAGGCCTGCCCTCTTTATAGGATCCACATGAAAATGATCTTAAAAAATTTAAGAATGTAAAGTGATACCCTTTGAGGATGCGAAGGTAGAGCATATAAAAGAGCTAAGAATTATGTGCTTGTATGATATTAATATTTGAGGGGATCTACTCTATGAGAAACATTTTATATTTTCCTGTATGCTTCTGCCAGGTGTTTTGTTTGAGGGACGTGGGCAAATTCAAGAAGCTCTTGATGCTACTCTTAATGCTGTCCTACTTGAACCAAACTATGTTCCAAGCAAGATTTTGACCGGTGCTTTGCTTCAGAAAATGGATTCGAAGGTTTCGCCTGCTGCAAGAAGCTTACTGTCTGATGCACTTAGAATAGAACCCACTAACCGCAATGCTTGGTTTTGCTTGGGGTTGGTTACCCGGGTACACACTTATGTATCCGGGTAAGTAATGCAAAGTGTGCCCAGTTTTGAAGAACTCTACCCGGGTACACACCTATCTACCCGGGTAGGTAAGAAATTTCAAAATCTACCCGGGTAAGTGAGTGTGTACCCGGGTAGAAAGTGTGGTCAACGGTCAAACAAGGGCAGATTGGTGTTATGTTTGTGGGAGAGGTTAAATTTTCGTATTAGTTTAAAATGAGGGTCAAATTGGTAATTATTTATTAAATAAGGGCCATAAGGGTCAAAAAGCCGAATAGATTTAGAACGTTAGATTTATACGAATTATCAAGATCAAATATTAAGTCGTGCTAAATCATAAATTTTGGGCTAGTCAATTTAGAACAGGTGGTGTACGTAAGGCCTCATTCTAATTCCAAATCATGGGTCAAGAATAAACAATCGAGTTTTGGGCTTACAAGAATGATTATGTTGGCCGAAGTATATAATGTGGGCTTCATGAAAACAGGTCATGTTGGGCAGGTATATTTTAATGTTACTTTAAATTCATGAATTCAGGTCGTGTTGGCTTCATAACCGAAGTATATAAGGGGAGATTTGTTAGATGAGATATATTTTTTTATCAGAAAAAAAAAAAAAATCGGAAATGGTTGGAAAATTTTTTCCCAGGATAAGTTATGAAAAGGTGTTTGATAGATCCAATTTTTTTTGGGAATGTTGGGTTATTATACTAATGCTATGGAAAATAAAAATACCATGTGTAAAATGGAATGATGGAAAAAAAAAATTTATTGAGATTATATTTCTGGTAGGCCGGAAACCGGCCATCAACCGGTTCGATTCTTACAATGAACCGGATATGCTATTGTCCCGGTGAACCACGGTTCAACCGATATTAACCGTCGAACCGGTTTTGAAAAAAATATTTCCAATGTTGGAGCCACTGGGATTCAAACTTGAGTAGGATGCCGAACAACAACTTACCACTGGGCTGAATTTGTTTGTTAGATAATATGCACCATTTAATATATATATATCATATCATTTAATAGAATTATTTAAAAATTACATCTAGTGGGAATCAAACCCTTGTTGTGAAGATATAACTTATAGTATTTACCACTAAATTATATTTAATTTTTGGTTCACTTGCATCATTTAAAATATTTATTATATAATTAAGTATAAAATATAATTTTATATACATATTCGGTTGAACCAGTGAGTGACCACTGACCCACCCGAATGGATCGGTCATCGGTTCAGGTTTAATAAGATTGGAGAGAAATAATGTATATTACATTTGGCATATGCAAATTTTAAGGACATGGCATAATGCAATAGCCAATAAACATATATATGTCCTGGATTTAGTGAGATAAACAAATTTTACACATATAAGATCTCACTACTCTTTTTTCTCTCCTACATGTGGGTCTGACATACTTTTATTTCTATAACAGAAATAATTTTTTTCCTACAACATAAGAAAAATATATCTCATAAACATATATATATATATATATATATATATATATATATATATATATATATATATATCTCTTACATATCGTTCCATATTTGGATTTTTTTTTTTTTATAGACTATTTGGATATTCTTTTATCTTGTGCATGAATTATTTATTTTTTAGAAAAATTACCGATTAATGGAGGAAGCCAGCGTGTGGAGTCATATCAAATCAATACAGAACAAATGGTGACGTTTATCTGCCAAATCCAATTAATGTTGATTCCAGGCTGCTTGTCATTTTTGTTTGATTCAGAAATCAACATTAATCAAAAAGAGCATATTGAATATCTCCACTTGAATGGTCCCCATTTTTCTTTCTGAACCGTATGTGGATATGGCTAGCCAGAGTTAATTTCCTTGAACCCATGCATGCCACGTTTTGAGCTTTTTCTACCACACCCCTTAGCCCCTCAAAACCCAAATCTTCTCTCACTCTCTTTTTTCATACACTTTTCAGTTTTATTTCCTTATTATGCCTTGCATATTCTTTCAAGAAGAACCCAAATAGTAAACAGCAACAACTAAACGTAATAGGGACATACAAGTCCACGTAAACACACTATCAAGTATGGACTATTGCTTAATTTTTAATTTAGATATAGTGTCAGAATCAAACCTAGCTAGGACCTCATCAGCTATAGTGACTTTTCCTTAATGGCTTTTACTGATGGAGAAATGAAGTAATATGGTGCACCTTGGCGTGGAAATCAATTATATTAATATACAAGTTTAATTGATCCAAACAATATGATTGAAAATATTGATATGTCATGAGTGACATAATACTGAGGGGAAACCTAACTAGAAGGTGTCAAGCGCGCAAGGAGGACTTCGTGATGGGGGATATTATTAATGGGTTAAACTAAATCAATTATATCAAATAAGTCTAACATTATATTACAATCCAAAATCTTATAGCCTATTTAGTGTGATGTATAAGACTTGATAGTATAAGTTTATACTATACGTCATGACATATTCAGTTGTTTGGTGTGACCATTGTATAGTGTAAGCTTATACAGCAGAACCCCTTAATACATCGAAATGATGTATAACTTAATCAGACCTAAGAGTGTGGGATTAGGCCTGATAAGGGATTGATGTATTAATATTGCTTATAAGTATAATTTTCAAGAACTAATATATCATTTCAATATTAATATATTAAAATATTTTTTTTTAATTTATTAATTTTTAAATTTGATATTTTTCTTATACAATATTATATCAAACGCTGGATAATATTAAAATTTAAACAGGTCTAATACAATCAAGTCTTATACTATCAGGCATTCTACTATTAGATCTTATCCAATATTATGCACCAAACATGCCCTTAAATCATTTGATTCATAAGTCCATCCATTTATATCTACTTTACTTAATTTATATTATCAACTAACGCCAGACTTCGTGGTGTTTGGAAATTTCAACGGAAGGTTGATAAACACCACATTCAAAATGACAATGACTTAAGGACGAACGAGGTAAAGGCGCTTCTGTGAAGAATGTGACAGCATTTATTTTTCCACCAGAGAAAATGGTGGTCCTTGCATGATTTTCTCCCTTAAATAAGTTCTTCGCTTTATATGTGTCTATGCTAAAGTTTATTCCTGAAGCGAAATACATATTCTCAACTCAGTCTATCCATTAGAGAAATGGTTTCTTTCAAGTTTCACATAAAGGAGGGATATTTTTACTACCAAAATTTTCCACTATCAACTTATTACCTACCTAATCATCATTGAATCAACATTTTCTCTTTTTTCAAAAACTTTTTAACATTCTCTCTCTTTGATTCAATGGTGATTAGATAGGTAGTAAGTTGGTAGTAGAAAATTTTGGTAGTAAGAATATCCCTTCTCACCTATAAATCTAACTAAAAATATATAGTTATAGGAAATTTATAATAAACGCTTTTTTTATTTTTATTTTTTTGATAACATAGTAAACGCTTTTTAAAAAGTAATGACAATGCTTAAACTGGTGGCAACTAGTTCAGCTTTCTTTAATTCCTGACCTGTAATTGAATTTCAGCCATGATAATCTCTCACTTCCGATTGGTCCTTAGTGAAAACGTTTTACTGTATTTTCATGTCAATAATAGTAAATGGGAGCAAACGAAGTTATATATAACGAGTTCCTTTGTTTTTCTGTTCTTAGTTTGTTATGATTTAAGAATGTGGATAAAAGACTCGAGAAGAACTATACCTTGAACATATTCAACCATGCATGAGAGACTAATAGTATATATATATTCTCAAGTAAGTATCATTTTACATCAGTGTAAATTATACTATCTTTTTTTTTGGATTATAATATATGTTACACTCTCAATCTTGACTGTTAATCTCACTTATATCTAACAACTCTAATTTTTTAGTTGTGTGAGTTATTGGATATACAAAAGAATCAATGATCAAGATTGAATGCAATACTTCTTATTATTATACCGGTGTAAGAATATCATATATGCCCGTATACTCTTTTTTTTTCTTTCCCGGTAAGCCCGTAAACTCTAGTGATGTGTCAAAATGGACCAAATTGATAAATTAAAACTACACTAATTAATCGCTTAATCTTTCATTAGTTTTCAGTTTTATATTTATGCGTTTTATTTACTTTTAAGAGATTGCAAAATTAATTTTTTGATGCTAATTTAATCGACAAAAATAAATAATGACAGAGACTGAAAAATTATTGGTGTAGAATTGAATAGTACATTTTTCTAGAGGAGAAAGGAACTCGCATATTTTTCATGCCATGGAATGATCCATCGGTATCTTTAACAGATTAAAGTTGAAGCAATCAAACGTAAATATATATATATATATATATATATATAGGGTCAGAATCATTTTATATCAGTGTAAGTTACATTCTCAATCTTATCCGTTGATCCCACTTATATCTAAGGACTCAGATTTTTTAGTAATAGGAGCCATTGGATACAAGTGGATCAATGGTCAAGATTGAGTGTAAGACTTCTAACTCTTACACCGGTGTAAGAATATCCTGCCCCATATATATATATATATATATATATATATATATATATATATATATATATATATATATATATATATATATATATATATATACACACACACTACATCTAGTTAATGTAACAGTGCGCCAACTTAATTTTGAAGCTTAGGAAAGTCCAAAAACCTGGGTAAAATGTTAGTGTCATATATATTTTTTCTTAATTATTCCATTTCTACTTTACTCATATGGCTGCAAGACTATTAAACTGTAAACACATAGGTCCCCACTTCCCCTTGAATAATATATCCTGTCATGGAGATTCCTGTAATTCAACGAAGTTAATAGTATAAAAAAGAAGGTATGTTGACTATAAATATGAAAGTAAGGATAGGATGAAAATGAAGCTTGTCCACAAGATTCTGAAGAGATGCCAATCAAACCCTTAGCTAGGGACCTTCTGTCAGGAAAGTGCCCAGCACTTGCCTCCTCTATTAAGTTCAAATCCGTTCAGGGGATGTTGAGAAATTTGTACGATTTATTTAATTTACTTGTATGCTAATATATTGCTCTGGGTATGTACGAGCGTTTTACTTGAGTATATAATTTGGAATTAGTTATTCTACATCTATCTTTTTTTCATGCATACCTTCCCTATCATTCTTCGACACCATTAAATCATAATTTCAAGAGGTGTTACGATAAGATCATCTTGATCTTATCTTTCCAACAACTTTCCTAATTTGCAGAGAGAAATGGTAAATATTAGTTGAGATTCTGATATAAGGATATTGAAAAAATGGTAGATATAAAGAACCATCTCAACCCAAAACCTTAAGGTATTCAGTAAAGATCTTTTTAATGATTTATATTATTCTTTAATAGTAGATAAAATGGGCATAAAAAAATATAGGTAAAATAATCTATCCCATGTAATCTTTAAGCCAAGATTTGGCTAAAATTGTATCATATTTGAAAGTTGGGACTATTACTTATTTACTTGGCAAGAAGATGCACGAAATTTAACCGAAACTTTGGCATGGTATACCATTAAATATACACGTAGCACAATTTAATTCTAATATGATATTTGTCTTTAGCCATCAATTCTAAAGAATGAAAACCACTTGATTCAGACGTGAGCCTAAAGTTGTACTGTTATAGCTAGCTAGATATTTTCAGACTGTAAAATATATATGTTTTGTTTGTCGTCTTGAAAAAAAAAAAAAGCACATATATATCTTTGATTCTATGGCTATTTTATGAAAGGTTTTTTATATTTAGAAATATGGTATATGCCTTGCCATCATAAAGAAACATGAATATACCCAAGTTAAATGGACAAAGGAAAAGAAAGAATTAACGACAGAAATATATTAAAAAGTATTTGGATTTTGAGAGAAACAACTGTGTAATATACGATTGCTTTTATTACATTTGTCTGCATGCATAAGGCTTAGAGACATATGTATTTTTGTCTGCATGAGTAGATATGATAAGTCATATTTATGAGCACTTTTTATATATGGTGACCTCTCAACCAACAGTCTGTGTCTTCTTTACCACCTGTAACCATCTGTGAGGTGTCCAATTATATATTTGGATTTTTTTCACTCAAGCAGCTACATGCTCTATTAATGTTCACATGAAAATTGTGGATGCTAAGATTTTGTTTTCTTGTGATCGTTATATATGAGTAATATGCTATTTGGTTACACACACTGACACACACAATTTACATTAAATTTTATATGTAGCACACACGTCAATCTGGCCCTATATCTTAAATATCTACAATTTACATTGCAAGTATTAACAACCATATCTCAGCATCGATATCATCATTAATATCAAAGCTTCACGCCAATATGTTTATTCTTTGGAATATATGGGTCCTCTTTCATCATTTGGTTGGTTACATCTAAATCACTATATATATATATATATATATATATATATATATATATATATGAGCAATATTGTAGTTACAACTTTTTTTTCTTACAATCTCTTATGACTATACTTTATTACCATTGATTTCCGCCAATCAACGGTTATCATTTTAGTAAATTAAACTCATTAATTAATTATTAATTCACAATAAATGATAACCGTTGATTGACATAAATCAACAGTGTTAAGATATAGTTATAAAAAAAAGTTATAAGTATAACCTTCCTATATATATATATATATATCTACAGCCACCGTTTTTTTTTTTTTAACTATATTCTCCCGGGAGAATATAGTTATAACACGAAATTTGCTTAATGCTATGTAACGATTATATATATAGCCATTGGATACAAGTTGATTAATGCTCAAGATTGAGTGTAAGACTTCTAACTCTTACGTTGGTGTAAGAATATCCATTGGATACAAGTTGATTAATGGTCAAGATTGAATGTAAGACTCCTAACTCTTACACTCAATCTTGACCATTAATCAACTTGTATCCAATGGCTCACATTACTAAAAAATTTGAGCCTTTAGATATAAATGGGATCAGTGAACAAGATTAAGAGTATAACTTACACTGGTGTAAAATGATCCTGACCTATATATATATATATATATATATATATATATATATATATATATATATATATATATATATATATATATATGGGTTTAGCGGATGTAAAGTGACTGCACCTAAGGATTGGTGCAGTCATATAAAACTACGTCATTTTATAATGTAAAAACATTAAATATGGGGAATAATAACCATACAAAGGTGGAAATAAATGTAAAACATTAAATATGGAAAATCATAACCATACAAAGTTGGAAATAAATATAATATTTTTATTTTCTACAATTAATTTTAAATGCGAACTTCCTTTATCCCACCCAAAACGACGTAGTTTTTAGGTGACTGCACCAACGCTTATATACAGTCACATTACAAATCATTTTGCCTATATATATATATATATATATGACAATCATATGATACACAATTCTTTGAAGTCAATTACAAAAGGATCAGTTTAAAAAGAAAAACAAATTAGAAGGCACTAGTTGCAGACAGTATTAAAAAATAGATAACATAAAAATTGACTAAATTGACTTAAAGCCACGTGCTTTACAAGTTTTCTTTATGCCACTTTGTCTTTGTTAATTAGGATTGAACGTTCGATTTTTTTATTTTTTATTTTTACTTGAAACATTGAAAAACAACATCAACTCTCCGTTTAATAATGTTTGTTGATGCAAGCTAGAGCATCGATTCTCTCAGCATTAAAAATGAAAGTTCACAATGACATACATATCCAAGCTGATCAAGCTATTATAATTATTTTATTTTTTACATAATTTACATAACCTTAATCAACATATTTCATTTTTCTTTTTCTTTCTCTCTCATTTTTCTTAATTAAAATCAATGACCCACCTCTTTAATTATATGACTGATTATGTGAGATGCCAACTATAAGACAGACCAATTTACGTATAAGAATAAAGAAATTTTACACTCATCGTTGATTTATGTCCAAATATAGATATGTAAATTACAATTTAAGACTTGGGCAATTGATCAAACTTGAAGGAGCGGCAGAAATTGCTAAAATTCTATTATTCGAAGGTGCGGATCCAGAAAATGGGCCTATTTAGGATTTCAAACTATTCAAGAGCAGTGGATTCTAACTTTCTAAGGCCACGACAAATATGTCTGTTTACCATGTGGGGACGTGTGCTTTCTTATGAAAGGCTTCAGTATTTTTCCGCATATTTCCCCCGTCATTTTGAACATGAAGTGAGAGTATATTTTTGGTGCAACTAGAGTGGATATTCTTAGGGATATCCATGGGTCGAGCCGAACCGGATTTTTTGAAAAATCGAACCGAATTGGTTTAAATGGTTCGGTTCAGTTCGGTTCAAAATTGGTTCAGTTCGGTAGTGGTTTAGTTCGGAAGTGGTTCGGAATCGGTTCGGAATCGGTTCGAAACTAGTTTGCGTCGACCCTCTATTGAAAATAAAAAAAATAAAAAAATAACGTTATAAAAATTAATTTGATTTGGTTTGAAAATGATTATGTTCTTAAACCGGTTCTAAAAATCGGTTCGGTTCAAGAAGTAGTTTTTTAAAAACAGGTTCAGTTCATGAACTGATTTTTTAAAACTGATTATTTTATGGGGCAGTTCGATTCGGTTCATGGTTCGACCCAATTTTTTGGTTATTTTGCACACCCCTAGATATTCCTTTATTAAAAATGAAAAAAAAAGATATAAGAAATAATTATAAAAATATGTATAATAAAATATATTACCTTTTTCTATATTTGATAAAATATATGAGAAAAGTGTTTATAAAGACACAAGTTATATCCTTTCACTCTCACAAAGAAGTGAGACCAACACTTTTATTTTATTTTTTGTCAACTCTCTCCCCTTCTTTATTTATCTCTTTCTCTCTCTTAAAATGACATAACTTTATATCCTTTAAAATGACACACACTTTACCCAAAATATATACGGTAATACCGAAAATATTTTCCTAAAGTGAAAGGAGACAATGCATGGACCTAATTAATGCGGATCATAATAGAATATGCATGAGCCATCGCCATTCTGGTCTCCGTTTTCGAAAAGGATGTTTAGATTATGCTCACAATGACTTCAATAGCAGGGAAAAAAAAATAACAACGATCCAAAACTGCCAAACCAAATTTGTTGAAATTTCTGGGTAAGTACGTGCCCAAAGTTCAAAACACTTTTGTTTTTTAAGTCAAGGCATCAGTATATATATTCAATGCAATCAGTTGAGTTAAAAATAATAATTAAACTATTACTCTATAGATTATCATTAAACTTAAGAATGGAGCAACGTCCAACTCAATACTGTTCATCTTATAGTGAATTTCAGTCTGTGTCCAACTCTTGTTTCACATTGCTTAATGAAGAAAACTCGTGGGGACAAAACAATAAAGAAAAAAAAGGGTTTCTTTGAAATTTATACGAGTAACAATATATATATATATATATATATATATATATATATATATATATATATATATGTGTGATTTATTAGGTCTCACTCATTAATTAATTTTTAATTCCTAATAATTCTCAATCATTGGATGCACGAAAATCAATAGTTAAGATTTGGTGTAAGATTTATTATTCTTACACCGGTGTAAGTTGATCCTATCCCATATAAGGGCAGGATATTCTTACACCAATGTAAGAGTTAGAAGTCTTACACTCAATTTTGACCATTGATCCACTTATATCTAATGGCTCGCATTACTAAAAAATTTGAGCCCTTAGATATAAGTAGGATCAACGGATAAGATTAAGAGTGTAACTTACACTGGTGTAAAATGATCCTAACACACACACACACACACATATATATATATATATATATATATATATATATATATATATATATATATATATATATCACTGTTTTATGTTGCTACTAGAAAAAGTTTTCTGCAACAATTCATTATAACTATGTACTGCGGGTAATATATAGTTATAATATTAAAGTTGTTATTTTTTCTCTTTTCAAACATTGTCGGCTGACGTGGTGGAGAGAGAAAAAATAATTTTAACATTATAACTATGTACTATAGTTAGAGAGGGTTGATGTAGATAACTTTTTTCCAATAACATAAAAAAATGGAACCCATATATATATATATAGGATAGGTTATTCTACCTACCATTTTTTTCTGCCTACCTTTGCCTACCACTATCCAATACCGTTAGATCAGAATCTCAAGAAGAGAGAGAAAAATAAATGTTAGTCAAGATTCTGATCTAATGGTATTGGAGAGTGGTAAGCAAAGGTAGATAGAAAAAATGGTATGTAGAATAACATATCCTTATATATAAATATATATATATATAAGATTTTGTCCAATCATTGGATATAAGATTTTTTCCGGCCACTGCTTTATAATTAGGGATAATTTATTCTACCTACTTTTATCTACCACTCTCCAACACCGTTAGATCGGAATTTAAAGAGGAGAGAGAAAAATAAATGTTAATTAAGATTCTGATCTAATGATCTTTTAGAGTTGTAGGCAAATGTAGGCAAAAAAAAAGGTAGGTAGAATAACTTATCCCTTATAACTATATACTCCGGAAAATATATAGTTCTAATGTTAAAGTTATATTTTTTTCTCTCTTTTCATAATCTTGTCGGCTAACATTGAAAGTGAAAAAAAGTATAACTTTATTATTATAACTATATATTTCCCGGAGTATATAGTTATAACGTGGTAATTGGACAACACAAAACTTTATATACAGAGACTAGACACCATATGGATCTTTTATATATATATGGGTTTTATAAGAGTTATGTTGTAGGAAAAGTGATTGTGTTATGTTATAGAGATTCGTTTTGCGTGCCAGAGTTTTTTTTTGCTGCTGGCTCCACAAAATGTTGTGAGTGTAGAAAAATTTTTCTGGTCATGTTAAATGATAGATGATAAACTATATATATATATATATATATATATATATATATATATATATATATATTTGTATATAAAAGGCTAAACGGACACGCTTCCAACGATAGTGGTAGTGGAATCCAAAATCTTCTCAACAGAATCCAGCTGTGCTTTAAAACAGTAAAATAAATGAATAAAAAAAAGGCTTTATGGTGCTAAAAGTCAAGAAGTAAAAGAAACTTTACCCAATCACGTAGGTTTTTGCCATCAGTTGTCTCTGATATATTGAGTTATTGACATAGCAAAGCACTACAATGAACCAAGAGTTCAAGTTGTAATCTTTGGTTATTATATATATGTCTTGAACTTTACGAGACTAAGTATATATTAAAAACATTACATTCGGTAGGTAGAAAGGCATGGATGTACTTGCTAATTAATTGCAAACCAAAAAAGTAAAATTCCATAGGTGGTAATTAATTATAATTCCGTCTTGAACGGATTGATCAACTTTCCAGTGATACAAAAATTAAGACTAATTGGTATATATATATCATCATGATCAAGGGATCTGATTATTGCATAGATTAGTGCCTAATTAATGACTACCATTAACACCAAGAAAAATGTGCTTCTTTGATCAGATAGATGATCTTCTGCACGTGTTGATACTTGACAACAAATAAAAGGGTGCATATATATGAACTTCATAGTTTTAATTAAGTCACGCTAATTGGCCCGAGAAGGAAGGAACCACGTGGTGATTTATTTTGTTCTAGGGTACTCTTAGCCTTGGGGACTGCAAGAGTGAGTTCCAGATCAGGCACTACTGCATTAATATTTGAGGAATTGGGTACATTTGAAGATTTCATCATCATCTGGGGATGAAGCCAAAGTGGCATAGCTTCTTCATGTTGTGTTTTATGCTCTTTTGATTTGAGTTCTTGTTGAAATGAGGTAAGGCTCCCTAGTAGTGACAAAGTGGCATTGTTCTCAACTTCACATTTGGATTTAATAACATGTTGATGAGTAGAAACTGAATCGCCTGATTTGCAGTTATAATTGCTAATTGGACGAGCTTCTGTGATTGTGCTTCCCCTACCAATCTGCAGCCATATAATATCCAATTACAAAAAGAAAAAAGAAAAATTAAGATTCATGTTTTTAAAATAAACAAAAGTGTAAAGAACCAATTCAACCCAAAAGCTTAAGTTGGGTGAGGCTATATTAATGGTTTCATATATCTCAACATGCTCCCTCACACGAGAGTCCACTGGGCTTAAAGGGTGGACAATGCACAGGCCCACCTACCTGTACGAACAAAGAAATTCCATTTGAAAGAAAGTAAAGTGGGGGGCAGCGAAGATCGAATCCAGGACACGAGGCTTTGGTACCCTATAATGAACTAACTCAACCCAAAAACTTAAGCCGTTGGGTGAGGCTATATTAATGGTTTTATATATCTCAACAAAAATATCATTCAATGCAAGATCATCAACTAATTAATATATATACCAAGTCAAAGAGACTTGAACGTCTCTTCTTCTTATTCATCGTTGCCAGTCGAATAAAGTACTTTTGAGCATGGCTAGCGACTTGTGTTGGTGTTCTTGTAGTCACATAGTTTCTAGAGATACCTCTCCAATCACCTTTTCCCAGCTTCTCAAGTCCAACAAGGAATATTCGGTGCTCTTCTTCTGTCCATGGAACTCCTAATACATATATATATATACAAAGAAAGATGTTAGATCAAAGG
>JAVKPL010013944.1:0-12183 GCA_032173675.1 Gastrolobium villosum
TACGTAATCCATTTTCCGTCGAAAAACATCACAAAATCAATTTCTTTTGCATTTATTTTATTCATCCGTTTTCGATGGAATTCATTTGCCGTCAAAAATCTTCGACGGAATCCATTTTCTGTCAAAAATCTTCTACGTAATCCATTTTCCGTCGAAAAATTTCATAAAATCAATTTCTTTTGCATTTATTTTATTCATCCATTTTCGACGGAATTCATTTTCCGTGAAAAATCTTCGACGGAATCTATTTTCCGTTTAAAAAACTCACAAAATCAATTTCTTTTGCATTTATTTTATTCATCCATTTTCGACGGAATTCATTTTCCGTCAAAAATCTTCGACGGAATCTATTTTCCGTTTAAAAAATTCATAAAATCAATTTCTTTTGCATTTATTTTATTCATCCATTTTCGACGGAATTCATTTTCCATCAAAAATCTTCGACGGAATCCATTTTCCGTCGAAAAACTTCACAAAATCAATTTCTTTTGCATTTATTTTATTCATCCGTTTTCGACGGAATTCATTTTCCGTCAAAAATCTTCACAAAATCAATTTCTTTTGCATTTATTTTATTAATCCTTTTTCGACGGAATACATTTTTCGTCAAAAATCTTAGACGGAATCCATTTTTCGTCGAAAAACTTCAGAAAATCAATTTCTTTTGCATTTATTTTATTCATCCATTTTCGAAGGAATTCATTTTCCGTGAAAAATCTTCGACGGAATCTATTTTCCGTTTAAAAATTCACAAAATCAATTTCTTTTGCATTTATTTTATTCATCCATTTCCGACGGAATTCATTTTCCGACAAAAATATTCGACGGAATCCATTTTCCGTCGAAAAACTTCACAAAATCAATTTCTTTTGCATTTATTTTATTCATCCATTTTCGACGGAATTCATTTTCCATCCAAAATCTTCGACGGAATCCATTTTCCGTCGAAAAACTTCACAAAATCAATTTCTTTTGCATTTATTTTATTCATCCGTTTTCGATGGAATTCATTTGCCGTCAAAAATCTTCGACGGAATCCATTTTCTGTCAAAAATCTTCTACGTAATCCATTTTCCGTCGAAAAACATCAAAAAATCAATTTCTTTTGCATTTATTTTATTCATCCATTTTCGAAGGAATTCATTTTCCGTGAAAAATCTTCGACGGAATCTATTTTCCGTTTAAAAATTCACAAAATCAATTTCTTTTGCATTTATTTTATTCATCCATTTTCGACGGAATTCATTTTCCGACAAAAATATTCGACGGAATCCATTTTCCGTCGAAAAACTTCACAAAATCAATTTCTTTTGCATTTATTTTATTCATCCATTTTCGACGGAATTCATTTTCCATCAAAAATCTTCGACGAAATCCATTTTCCGTCAAAAAACTTCACAAAATCAATTTCTTTTGCATTTATTTTATTCATCCGTTTTCGATGGAATTCATTTGCCGTCAAAAATCTTCGACGGAATCCATTTTCTGTCAAAAATCTACGTAATCCATTTTCCGTCGAAAAACATCAAAAAATCAATTTCTTTTGCATTTAGTTTATTCATCCATTTTCGAAGGAATTCATTTGCCGTCAAAAATCTTCGACGGAATCCATTTTCTGTCAAAAATCTTCTACGTAATCCATTTTCCGTCGAAAAACTTCATTTATTTTATTCATCCATTTTCGACGGAATTCATTTTCCGTGAAAAATCTTCGACGGAATCTATTTTCCGTTTAAAAAACTCACAAAATCAATTTCTTTTGCATTTATTTTATTCATCCATTTTCGACGGAATTCATTTTCCGTCAAAAATCTTCGACGGAATCTATTTTCCGTTTAAAAAATTCACAAAATCAATTTCTTTTGCATTTATTTTATTCATCCATTTTCGACGGAATTCATTTTCCGTCAAAAATCTTCGACGGAATCCATTTTCCGTCGAAAAACTTCACAAAATCAATTTCTTTTGCATTTATTTTATTCATCCATTTTCGACGGAATTCATTTTCCGTCAAAAATCTTCACAAAATCAATTTCTTTTGCATTTATTTTATTAATCCTTTTTCGACGGAATACATTTTTCGTCAAAAATCTTAGACGGAATCCATTTTTCGTCAAAAAACTTCGTAAAATCAATTTCTTTTGCATTTATTTTATTCATCCATTTTCGAAGGAATTCATTTTCCGTGAAAAATCTTCGACGGAATCTATTTTCTGTTTAAAAATTCACAAAATCAATTTCTTTTGCATTTATTTTATTCATCCATTTCCGACGGAATTCATTTTCTGACAAAAATATTCGACGGAATCCATTTTCCGTCGAAAAACTTCACAAAATCAATTTCTTTTGCATTTATTTTATTCATCTGTTTTCGATGGAATTCATTTGCCGTCAAAAATCTTCGACGGAATCCATTTTCTGTCAAAAATCTTCTACGGAATCCATTTTCCGTCGAAAAACATCAAAAAATCAATTTCTTTTGCATTTATTTTATTCATCCATTTTCGATGGAATTCATTTGCCGTCAAAAATCTTCGACGGAATCCATTTTCTGTCAAAAATCTTCTACGTAATCCATTTTCCGTCGAAAAACTTCATAAAATCAATTTCTTTTGCATTTATTTTATTCATCCATTTTCGACGGAATTCATTTTCCGTGAAAAATCTTCGACGGAATCTATTTTCCATTTAAAAAACTCACAAAATCAATTTCTTTTGCATTTAGTTTATTCATCCATTTTCGACGGAATTCATTTTCCGTCAAAAATCTTCGACGGAATCCATTTTCCGTCGAAAAACTTCACAAAATCAATTTCTTTTGCATTTATTTTATTCATCCATTTTCGACGGAATTCATTTTCCGTCCAAAATCTTCGACGGAATCCATTTTCCGTCGAAAAACTTCACAAAATCAATTTCTTTTGCATTTATTTTATTAATCCGTTTTCGACGAAATTATTTTTCCGTCGAAAAACTACACAAAAACAATTTCTTTTGCATTTATTTTATTCATCCATTTTCGACGGAATACATTTTTCGTCAAAAATCTTCGACGGAATCCATTTTCCATCGAAAAACTTCATAAAATCAATTTCTTTTGCATTTATTTTATTCATCCATTTTCGACGGAATTCATTTTCCGTCAAAAATCTTCACAAAAACAATTTTTTTGCATTTATTTTATTCATCCGTTTTCGGCGGAATTTGTTTTCCGTCGAAAAACTTCACAAAATCAATTTCTTTTGCATTTATTTTATTCATCCATTTTCGACGGAATTCATTTTCCGTCAAAAATCTTCACAAAACCAATTTCTTATGCATTTATTTTATTCATCCATTTTCGACGTAATTCATTTTCCGTCAAAAATCTTCACAAAATCAATTTCTTTTGCATTTATTTTATTCATCCGTTTCAGACGGAATACATTTTTCGTCAAAAATCTTCAACGGAATCCATTTTTCGTCTAAAAATTAATAAAATCAATTTCTTTTGCATTTATTGTATTCATCCATTTTCAACGGAATTCATTTTCCGTGAAAAATCTTCGACGGAATCCATTTTTCGTCAAAAAACTTCATAAAATCAATTTCTTTTGCATTTATTTTATTCATCCATTTTCGACGGAATCCGTTTTCCATCTAAAAATTTCACAATATCAATTCCTTTTCCATTTATTTTATTCATCCATTTTCGACGGAATTCATTTTCAGTCGAAAAACTTCACAAAATAAATTTCTTTTGCATTTATTTTATTCATCCGTTTTCGACGGAATTCATTTTCCGTCAAAAATCTTCGACGGAATCTATTTTCCGTTTAAAAAATTCACAAAATCAATTTCTTTTGCATTTATTTTATTCATCCATTTTCGACGGAATTCATTTTCCGTCAAAAATATTCGACGGAATCCATTTTCCGTCGAAAAACTTCTCAAAATCAATTTCTTTTGCATTTATTTTATTCATCCATTTTCGACGGAATTCATTTTCCGTCCAAAATCTTCGACGGAATCCATTTTCCGTCGAAAACCTTCACAAAATCAATTTCTTTTGCATTTATTTTATTCATCCGTTTTCGATGGAATTCATTTGCCGTCAGAAATCTTCGACGGAATCCATTTTCCGTCAAAAATCTTCTACGGAATCCATTTTCCGTCGAAAAACTTCACAAAATCAATTTCTTTTGCATTTATTTTATTCATCCATTTTCGACGGAATTCATTTTCCATCAAAAATGTTCACAAAATCAATTTCTTTTGCATTTATTTTATTCATCCGTTTTCGACGGAATACATTTTTCATCAAAAAATCTTCGACGGAATCCATTTTCCATCGAAAAACTTCATAAAATCAATTTCTTTTGCATTTATTTTATTCATCCATTTTCGATGGAATTCTTTTTCCGTCCAAAATCTTCGACGGAATCTATTTTCCGTTTAGAAAATTCACAAAATCAATTTCTTTTGCATTTATTTTATTCATCCATTTTCGACGGAATTCATTTTCCGTCAAAAATCTTCGACGGAATCTATTTTCCATTTAAAAAATTCATAAAATCAATTTCTTTTGCATTTATTTTATTCATCCATTTTCGACGGAATTCATTTTCCGTCAAAAATCTTCGACGGAATCCATTTTCGGTCGAAAAACTTCATAAAATCAATTTCTTTTGCATTTATTTTATTCATCCATTTTCGAAGGAATTCATTTTCCGTGAAAAATCTTCGACGGAATCTATTTTCCGTTTAAAAATTCACAAAATCAATTTCTTTTGCATTTATTTTATTCATCCATTTTCGACGGAATTCATTTTCCGACAAAAATATTCGACGGAATCCATTTTCCGTCGAAAAACTTCACAAAATCAATTTCTTTTGCATTTATTTTATTCATCCGTTTTCGATGGAATTCATTTGCCGTCAAAAATCTTCGACGGAATCCATTTTCTGTCAAAAATCTTCTACGTAATCCATTTTCCGTCGAAAAACATCAAAAAATCAATTTCTTTTGCATTTATTTTATTCATCCATTTTCGATGGAATTCATTTGCCGTCAAAAATCTTCGACGGAATCCATTTTCTGTCAAAAATCTTCTACGTAATCCATTTTCCGTCGAAAAACTTCATAAAATCAATTTCTTATGCATTTATTTTATTCATCCATTTTCGACGGAATACATTTTTCGTCAAAAATCTTCGACGGAATCCATTTTCCATCGAAAAACTTCATAAAATCAATTTCTTTTGCATTTATTTTATTCATCCATTTTCAACGCATTTAATAATCATTTTCCGTCCAAAATCTTTGACGGAATCTATTTTCCGTTTAAAAAATTCACAAAATCAATTTCTTTTGCATTTATTTTATTCATCCATTTTCGACGGAATTCATTTTCCGTCAAAAATATTCGACGGAATCCATTTTCCGTCGAAAAACTTCTCAAAATCAATTTCTTTTGCATTTATTTTATTCATCCATTTTCGACGGAATTCATTTTCCGTCAAAAATCTTCGACGGAATCCATTTTCCGTCGAAAAACTTCACAAAATCAATTTCTTTTGCATTTATTTTATTCATCCGTTTTCGATGGAATTCATTTGCCGTCAGAAATCTTCGACGGAATCCATTTTCCGTCAAAAATCTTCTACGGAATCCATTTTCCGTCGAAAAACTTCACAAAATCAATTTCTTTTGCATTTATTTTATTCATCCATTTTCGACGGAATTCATTTTCCATCAAAAATGTTCACAAAATCAATTTCTTTTGCATTTATTTTATTCATCCGTTTTCGACGGAATACATTTTTCGTCAAAAATCTTCGACGGAATCCATTTTCCATCGAAAAACTTCATAAAATCAATTTCTTTTGCATTTATTTTATTCATCCATTTTCGACGGAATTCTTTTTCCGTCCAAAATCTTCGACGGAATCTATTTTCCGTTTAAAAAATTCACAAAATCAATTTCTTTTGCATTTATTTTATTCATCCATTTTCGACGGAATTCATTTTCCGTCAAAAATCTTCGACGGAATCTATTTTCCATTTAAAAAATTCATAAAATCAATTTCTTTTGCATTTATTTTATTCATCCATTTTCGACGGAATTCATTTTCCGTCAAAAATCTTCGACGGAATCCATTTTCGGTCGAAAAACTTCATAAAATCAATTTCTTTTGCATTTATTTTATTCATCCATTTTCGAAGGAATTCATTTTCCGTGAAAAATCTTCGACGGAATCTATTTTCCGTTTAAAAATTCACAAAATCAATTTCTTTTGCATTTATTTTATTCATCCATTTTCGACGGAATTCATTTTCCGACAAAAATATTCGACGGAATCCATTTTCCGTCGAAAAACTTCACAAAATCAATTTCTTTTGCATTTATTTTATTCATCCGTTTTCGATGGAATTCATTTGCCGTCAAAAATCTTCGACGGAATCCATTTTCTGTCAAAAATCTTCTACGTAATCCATTTTCCGTCGAAAAACATCAAAAAATCAATTTCTTTTGCATTTATTTTATTCATCCATTTTCGATGGAATTCATTTGCCGTCAAAAATCTTCGACGGAATCCATTTTCTGTCAAAAATCTTCTACGTAATCCATTTTCCGTCGAAAAACTTCATAAAATCAATTTCTTTTGCATTTATTTTATTCATCCATTTTCGACGGAATTCATTTTCCGTGAAAAATCTTCGACGGAATCTATTTTCCGTTTAAAAACTTCACAAAATCAATTTCTTTTGCATTTATTTTATTCATCCGTTTTCGATGGAATTCATTTTCCGTCCAAAATCTTCGACGGAATCTATTTTCCGTTTAAAAAATTCACAAAATCAATTTCTTTTGCATTTATTTTATTCATCCATTTTCGACGGAATTCATTTTCCGTCAAAAATCTTCGACGGAATCCATTTTCCGTCGAAAAACTTCACAAAATCAATTTCTTTTGCATTTATTTTATTCATCCGTTTTCGACGGAATTCATTTTCCGTCAAAAATCTTCACAAAATCAATTTCTTTTGCATTTATTTTATTAATCCTTTTTCGACGGAATACATTTTTCGTCAAAAATCTTAGACGGAATCCATTTTTCATCGAAAAACTTCATAAAATCAATTTCTTTTGCATTTATTTTATTCATCCATTTTCGAAGGAATTCATTTTCCGTCAAAAATCTTCGACGGAATCTATTTTCCGTTTAAAAATTCACAAAATCAATTTCTTTTGCATTTATTTTATTCATCCATTTTCGACGGAATTCATTTTCCGTCAAAAATCTTCGACGGAATCCATTTTCCGTCGAAAAACTTCACAAAATCAATTTCTTTTGCATTTATTTTATTCATCCATTTTCGACGGAATTCATTTTCCGTCAAAAATCTTCGACGGAATCCATTTTCCGTCGAAAAACTTCACAAAATCAATTTCTTTTGCATTTATTTTATTCATCCGTTTTCGATGGAATTCATTTGCCGTCAAAAATCTTCGACGGAATCCATTTTCGTCACAAAAAATTTCTTTTGCATTTATTTTATTCATCCATTTTCCATTTTCCGTCGAAAAACCATTTTCAAAAAATCAATTTCTTTTGCATTTATTTTATTCATCCATTTTCGACGGAATTCATTTTCCTTCAAAAATCTTCGACGGAATCCATTTTCCGTTTAAAAATTCACAAAATCAATTTCTTTTGCATTTATTTTATTCATCCATTTTCGACGGAATTCATTTTCCGTCAAAAATCTTCGACGGAATCCATTTTCCGTCGAAAAACTTCACAAAATCAATTTCTTTTGCATTTATTTTATTCATCCATTTTCGACGGAATTCATTTTCCGTCAAAAATCTTCGACGGAATCCATTTTCCGTCGAAAAAACTTCACAAAATCAATTTCTTTTGCATTTATTTTATTCATCCGTTTTCGATGGAATTCATTTGCCGTCAAAAATCTTCGACGGAATCCATTTTCTGTCAAAAATCTTCTACGTAATCCATTTTCCGTCGAAAAACATCAAAAAATCAATTTCTTTTGCATTTATTTTATTCATCCATTTTCGACGGAATTCATTTGCCGTCAAAAATCTTCGACGAAATCCATTTTCCATTTTTTAAAAACTTCACAAAATCAATTTCTTTTGCATTTATTTTATTCATCCATTTTCGACGGAATTCATTTTCCGTCAAAAATCTTCGACGGTCAAAAATCTTCACAAAATCAATTTCTTTTGCATTTATTTTATTCATCCATTTTCGACGGAATTCATTTTCCATCAAAAATCTTCGACGGAATCCATTTTCCGTCAAAAAACTTCACAAAATCAATTTCTTTTGCATTTATTTTATTCATCCGTTTTCGATGGAATTCATTTGCCGTCAAAAATCTTCGACGGAATCCATTTTCTGTCAAAAATCTTCTACGTAATCCATTTTCCGTCGAAAAACATCAAAAAATCAATTTCTTTTGCATTTATTTTATTCATCCATTTTCGATGGAATTCATTTGCCGTCAAAAATCTTCGACGGAATCCATTTTCTGTCAAAAATCTTCTACGTAATCCATTTTCCGTCGAAAAACTTCATAAAATCAATTTCTTTTGCATTTATTTTATTCATCCATTTTCGACGGAATTCATTTTCCGTGAAAAATCTTCGACGGAATCTATTTTCCGTTTAAAAAACTCACAAAATCAATTTCTTTTGCATTTATTTTATTCATCCATTTTCGACGGAATTCATTTTCCGTCGAAAATCTTCGACGGAATCTATTTTCCGTTTAAAAAATTCACAAAATCAATTTCTTTTGCATTTATTTTATTCATCCATTTTCGACGGAATTCATTTTCCGTCAAAAATCTTCGACGGAATCCATTTTCCGTCGAAAAACTTCACAAAATCAATTTCTTTTGCATTTATTTTATTCATCCATTTTCGACGGAATTCATTTTCCGTCAAAAATCTTCACAAAATCAATTTCTTTTGCATTTATTTTATTAATCCTTTTTCGACGGAATACATTTTTCGTCAAAAATCTTAGACGGAATCCATTTTTCGTCAAAAAACTTCGTAAAATCAATTTCTTTTGCATTTATTTTATTCATCCATTTTCGAAGGAATTCATTTTCCGTGAAAAATCTTCGACGGAATCTATTTTCCGTTTAAAAATTCACAAAATCAATTTCTTTTGCATTTATTTTATTCATCCATTTCCGACGGAATTCATTTTCTGACAAAAATATTGGACGGAATCCATTTTCCGTCGAAAAACTTCACAAAATCAATTTCTTTTGCATTTATTTTATTCATCCATTTTCGACGGAATCCATTTTCCATCAAAAATCTTCGACGGAATCCATTTTCCGTCGAAAAACTTCACAAAATCAATTTCTTTTGCATTTATTTTATTCATCTGTTTTCGATGGAATTCATTTGCCGTCAAAAATCTTCGACGGAATCCATTTTCTGTCAAAAATCTTCTACGTAGTCCATTTTCCGTCGAAAAACATCAAAAAATCAATTTCTTTTGCATTTATTTTATTCATCCATTTTCGATGGAATTCATTTGCCGTCAAAAATCTTCGACGGAATCCATTTTCTGTCAAAAATCTTCTACGTAATCCATTTTCCGTCGAAAACCTTCGTAAAATCAATTTCTTTTGCATTTATTTTATTCATCCATTTTCGACGGAATTCATTTTCCGTGAAAAATCTTCGACGGAATCTATTTTCCGTTTAAAAAACTCACAAAATCAATTTCTTTTGCATTTAGTTTATTCATCCATTTTCGACGGAATTCATTTTCCGTCAAAAATCTTCGACGGAATCCATTTTCCGTCGAAAAACTTCACAAAATCAATTTCTTTTGCATTTATTTTATTCATCCATTTTCGACGGAATTCATTTTCCGTCAAAAATCTTCGACGGAATCCATTTTCCGTCGAAAAACTTCACAAAATCAATTTCTTTTGCATTTATTTTATTAATCCGTTTTCGACGAAATTATTTTTCCGTCGAAAAACTACACAAAAACAATTTCTTTTGCATTTATTTTATTCATCCATTTTCGACGGAATACATTTTTCGTCAAAAATCTTCGACGGAATCCATTTTCCATCGAAAAACTTCATAAAATCAATTTCTTTTGCATTTATTTTATTCATCCATTTTCGACGGAATTCATTTTCCGTCAAAAATCTTCACAAAAACAATTTCTTTTGCATTTATTTTATTCATCCGTTTTCGGCGGAATTTGTTTTCCGTCGAAAAACTTCACAAAATCAATTTCTTTTGCATTTATTTTATTCATCCATTTTCGACGGAATTCATTTTCCGTCAAAAATCTTCACAAAACCAATTTCTTATGCATTTATTTTATTCATCCATTTTCGACGGAATTCATTTTCCGTCAAAAATCTTCACAAAATCAATTTCTTTTGCATTTATTTTATTCATCCGTTTCAGACGGAATACATTTTTCGTCAAAAATCTTCAACGGAATCCATTTTTCGTCTAAAAATTAATAAAATCAATTTCTTTTGCATTTATTGTATTCATCCATTTTCAACGGAATTCATTTTCCGTGAAAAATCTTCGACGGAATCCATTTTTCGTCAAAAAACTTCATAAAATCAATTTCTTTTGCATTTATTTTATTCATCCATTTTCGACGGAATCCGTTTTCCATCTAAAAATTTCACAATATCAATTTCTTTTGCATTTATTTTATTCATCCATTTTCGACGGAATTCATTTTCAGTCGAAAAACTTCACAAAATAAATTTCTTTTGCATTAATTTAATTCATCCATTTTCGACGGAATACATTTTCCGTCAAAAATCTTCGACGGAAACCATTTTCCGTCGAAAAACTTACAAAATCAATTTCCTTTGTATTTATTTTATTAATCTGTTTTCGACGAAATTCTTTTTCCGTCGAAAAACTTCACAAAATCAATTTCTTTTGTATTTATTTTAGTCATCCATTTTCGACGGAATACAATTTTCGTCAAAAATCTTCGACGGAATCCATTTTTTGTCGAAAAACTTCATAAAATCAATTTCATTTGCATTTAATTTATTTATCAATTTTCAACGGAATTCATTTTCCGTCAAAAATCTTCGACGGAATCCATTTTCCGTCGAAAAACTTCACAAAATCAATTTCTTTTGCATTTATTTTATTCATCCGTTTTCGACGGAATTCATTTTCCGTCAAAAACCTTCACAAAATCAATTTCTTTTGCATTTACTTTATTAATCCGTTTTCGACGGAATACATTTTTCGTCAAAAATCTTCTACGGAATCCATTTTTCGTCGATAAACTTCATAAAATCAATTTATTTTGCATTTATTTTATTCATCCATTTTCGACGGAATTCATTTTCCGTCAAAAATCTTCTACGAAATCTATTTCCCGTCGAAAAAATTCACAAAATCAATTTCTTTTGCATTTATTTTATTCATCCATTTTCGACGGAATTCATTTTCCGTCAAAAATCTTCGACTGAATCCATTTTCCGTCGAAAAACTTCACAAAATCAATTTCTTTTGCATTTATTTTATTCATCCATTTTCGACGGAATTCATTTTCCGTCAAAAATCTTCGACGGAATCCATTTTCCGTCGAAAAACTTCACAAAATCAATTTCTTTTGCATTTATATTATTCATCCTTTTTCGGTGGAATTCATTTTCCGTCAAAAATCTTCGACGGAATCCATTTTCCGTCGAAAAACTTCCCAAAATCAATTTCTTTTACATTTAATTTATTCATCCGTTTTCGACGGAATTCATTTTCCGTCCAAAATCTTCGACGGAATCCATTTTCCGTCAAAAAACTTCACAAAATCAATTTCTTTTGCATTTATTTTATTCATCCGTTTTCGATGGAATTCATTTGCCGTCAAAAATCTTCGACGGAATCCATTTTCTGTCAAAAATCTTCTACGTAATCCATTTTCCGTCGAAAAACATCAAAAAATCAATTTCTTTTGCATTTAGTTTATTCATCCATTTTCGATGGAATTCATTTGCCGTCAAAAATCTTCGACGGAATCCATTTTCTGTCAAAAATCTTCTACGTAATCCATTTTCCGTCGAAAAACTTCATAAAATCAATTTCTTTTGCATTTATTTTATTCATCCATTTTCGACGGAATTCATTTTCCGTGAAAAATCT